>OX377621.1:137726004-138004345 GCA_947397865.1 Polietes domitor | reverse complement strand
TAGATGGAAGTGCACGATCATGTTAGAAAAATTGTGATGCTTCATTATTATAATATTAATAGTCCTCTACTAAAGGGTGATTTTTTAAGAGCTTGATAACTTTAAAAAAAAAAAAAACGCATAAAATTTGCATGACATTTACTTTTTGAAGATAATTTCATTTAAATGTTGACCGCGGCTGCGTCTTAGGTGGTCCATCCGCTTAGTCCAATTTTGGCATTTCCACGTTTTTGAGTAACAGAGACCCAATTGGTGCGAACGGCGACGAATCGAAAATTGGTGGTCATCATTAACACTGGCCGATACAGCTGCGATATTTTCTTCAGTTCGCACTCTACGTAAGCGTGTTGGTGGTTTAATGTCCAACAATGTAAATTTGGTGCGAAATTTAGTCACAATAGCCCGAATAGCCGCTTCAGTGGGTCGATTAAACTGACCATAAAATGGAAGCGCGCAATGAACTTTCTTAACAGAGCACGCATTTTGATAATAAAATTCAATAATTTGCAAGCGCTGTTCGTTTGTAAGACGATTCATGATGAAATGTCAAAGCATACTGAGCATCTTTCTCTTTGACACCATGTCTGAAATCCCACGTGATCTGTCAAATACTAATGCATGAAAATCCTAACCTCAAAAAAATCACTCTTTATATATAAATATAAAATTCAAGTGTAATCAAGAAGAGAACATGGGACATCAATCTTCAAAAATATGGCTGGTGTATTGCCAGTCGTTACTACGTAAAAATAATTTCCCTCAAGCCCGATTTTCTCCATTTGCAACTTATTGAGTCCAGCTATAGCCTAACTGTCTGTACCATTTTGATAGGAAAAGCTATAATATCGATATCCAACATGTTTCATAGTGGAATATACACATATACATATATTTCATATACATTTTATGATTTTAGCTACAACCGTTTGCTTGATACCAATTTCACACATTTTTCCATTCTGACCTTAAAAGTATGCATTTATAAAGATTCGTACCTCTTTTTATTGTATATCATAACCCTACATACAGCCGCTTGATTGGTGCCAAATTTTGACATGAAGGCAAGAATATGGAAAGATTTCTTTATTTTTTGTGTCTACGCAGACAAAGAAATGTGCACACCGCATTTCATTATTATAGCTGCAGCCGTTTGGTTGGTACCATTTTTATCCCCATTCGCCCCATTTTGCGCCTAAAAGTACACATTTTGAAAAAAATCTTTTTACTTCGCATCTTTACAGTCAGATGAATGTACACACCGAATTTCACGATTTCAACTTCAGCGGTTTTGTTGGTACAATTTGTATCCCTCTTTTCTAATTATATCCCTTAAATGTACGACTTTTAAAAAGTTCCTCTATTTTACGTATCTACGTATTAATTAGAGGGATATGCATTCAACACTTCATGTTTCTAGCTGTTGTCGTATCATTGGTGCCATTTGTATCCCTTTTTGTCACATTTCGCCCGTTAAAACTTTCATTTACTTTTTGGTGAGTTTACGCCGCAAGAGGAATGTATGCAACAAATTTAAAGTGAATGTAAAGCAGACATTAAAAAAATGCTTAAATAGTCTAAATATTATGCGCTATTTTCAGTCCTTTTTAGAGAAAAAATTTCCCTTTTAGCCGATTTCGCCCACTTTCAATCCCAACCGATCTGCAACCACAAGACACATTTAGGGAAAAATTTAACCTGCTGGTTTTTTCCGTTGGGAAGATAGCGTGCAACAGACAGACGGACATAACTAGATCGTCGTAGAATTTTACCACGACTCAGAATATATATATACTTTATGGAGTCTCCGATGTATATTTTACAAACTGAATGAGGTGGAGAGTATAACCCAAATGGAAGAATTTTGTTTGTAACACCCAAAAGGAAACGAGATAGACCCAACATCCAAAAGGAAACGAAATAGACCCATCGTTTATTATACCGATCGACTTAGAATCACTTTTTGAGTCGATTTAGCGATGTCCGTCCGTCTGTCCATATTTTCTTGTAATCAAAGTCCAGGTCGCAATTGTTGTTAGAACTAAATGAAACTTTGCACTTTTATGGGATAGATGTAGCTCGCATACAAATGTTGCTTCCGATTTTACTTTTTCCGCTCTATAAACCACATATTTCAACAGATTTTCCTCCAATTTGGCAACACACCATACATTTCAACTGGAAACAGCTCTGGTAAAAATAGGATAGATCGGTCCAGATTTATATATAGCTCCCTCTAGAACCCACAAACTTTGACATAGATCGGTTCAGATTTATATATAGCTCCCTCTAGAACCCACAAACTTTGACAGATTTCCTTAAAATTTGGCAAAACAGCTTATATTTGAACTAAGAACAGCTCTGGTAAAAATAGAATAGATCGGTCCAGATTTATATATAGCTCGCTCTAGAACCCACAAACTTTGACAGATTTTCATCAAATTTGGCAAAACAGCTTATATTTCAACTAAGAATAGGTCTGGTAAAAATAGGATAGATCGGTTGAGATTTATATATAGCTCCCATACAAATGACTCCTCCGATTTGACTCTTCCGCTCTAAAAACCAAAAACTTTGACAAATTTTCTGCAAATTTTTCAAAACAGTTTATATTTCAACTAAGAACAGCTATGGTAAAAATAGGATAGATCGGTTCAGATTTATATATAGCTCCCATACAAATGACTCCTCCGATTTGACTCTGTCTGCTCTAAAAACCACAAACTTTGACAGATTTTCTTCAAATTTGGCAAAACAGTTTGTATTTCAACTAAGAACAGCTCTGCTAAAAATAGGATAGATCGGTTCAGATTTATATGTAGCTCCCATACAAATGACTCCTCCGATTTGACTCTTTCCGCTATAAAAACCACAAACTTTGACAGATTTTCTTCAAATTTGGCAAAACAACTATTATTTCAACTAAAAACATCTCTGGTGAAAATGGGTTCAGATATATATATATATATATATATATAGATAGCTCCAATACAAATTTCGCTACTGAATTCATTATTTCCGCTCTAGAAATAGCATATTTGAACAGATTGTCTTCTAATTCGGAACATCAGCTAATGTTTCAAATAGAAACAACTAAGCGAAAGTGGGTCACAACGTTTTTAAAATTTTGAAATCTAAAAAACATGCAACGAAAGTCGGGTTCTGTAATAGAGTGGAATAGGGGCCCAATTTGTATAGGGGTTATACCAAAATATGGAGCCATATATTTCATTATACACTCCACGAGAGTATTATGTCTTTGTGCATTTGTTTGTAACACCCAAAAGGAAACGAGATAGACCCATTGTTAATTATACCGATCGTCTTAGAATCACATTCTGAGTCGATTTAGCAATGTCCGTCTGTCTGTCTGTCTGTCCGTCCGTCCGTCCGTCCATCTATTCTTGTAATCACGATACAGGTCGCAATTGTAGACAGAACCAAATGAAACTTTGCACAACGATGTTTTTCGGGATAAGGACGAACGCTATTTAATTTGAAGAAAATCGGTTCAGATTTAGATATAGCCCCCATACGAATTTCACTCCCGATTTGACTCTTTTCACTCTAGATACCACATATTACAACAGATTTTCTTTAAAATTGGCAAAACATCTTATATTGTAACTAGAAACGCCTGTGGTAAAAATGTGTTAGATCGGTTCAGATTTATATATAGCTCCCATACAAATTTCTCTCCCGATTTGACTTTTTCCGCTCTAGAGACCACGTAATGTATCAGATTGTCTTCAGATTTAGTGAAACATCTTATATTTCCACTAGAAACTCCCATGGTGAATATCGGTCAGATTGGTTCAGATTTATATATAGCTCCCATACAAATTTCGCCCCCGATTTGACTTTTTCCGCTCTAGAAATCACATATTGTATCAGATTGTCTTCAGATTTGGTAAAACATCTTATATTTAAACTAAGAACATCTATGGTGAAAATAGGTCAAATCGGTTCAGATTTAGATATAGCCCCCATACAAATATCGTTCCCGATTTGACATTTTCCTCTGTAGAAACAACATATTGTGCTCGATTTTCTTTAAATTTCGCACAACATCTTAAAATCTAACTAAACAAAACTATGGTGAAAGTGGGTAAGATCGGTTCAGATTTAAATATAGCCCAAATTCAAATGTTGCTCCCATAAGTTTAACCGATTTTGGCCAAACTATACATTTTATATTTCACCTATTTCGTTCCAGGTTTCAATATATCCTCATACAAATGTCCTTTCCGATATAAAATTTTTAGTCAAACACATACATTTACAGGATACAAAAAACCTTCCCGTTCTCATACAAATGTCCTTTCCGATATAAAATTTTTTGTCAAACACATACATTTAAAGTATACAAAAAACCTTCCCGTTTTCACTTTTTCGCCGAATTGTATTCGGATTGAAAGTGGAGTGTATCATAGAGTCGGCCCCGCCCGACTTTAGCCTTTCCTTACTGGTTTTCATTTTCATTTTCTTCAAAATTCGATGAAAAATTTGCGTCCTTGAGGGTAAAACTTAAAATGGGGCCATTTATAATGGCGCTACATTAAAAAGTGGTTCTAGATCACTTTCAAAGTAGGTATTCTTAGTTGAAATATAATATGATCTGCAAAATTTGAAAAACTTTTTTCCCGAGAGCTGTTTTTACTTCAAATATAACACGATCCTGAAAATTTGGTTATGTTCCCATGTAAAATGTGTATTCTAGAGCATTAATAGTGTAAATTATACGGATATTTGTATGGAGGCTATATCTAAATCTGAACTGATTTTTTCCAAATTCAATACCGATCGTCCTTGGCCAAAAAAAGTAACATCTGCCAAATTTCATGACAATCGAACAAGAATTGCGACCTGTAGAGTGCGAACAAACTTAGATGGACAGCAGACGGACAGTCATTGTTAAATCGTTTCAGCTGGTGATTCTCGGCTTAGAATTAGATTTCGTATACTTAAAGGTGGGTCTAGCTCAATTATTTCTTGGTGTTACAAACATTTGGCGGAAAACTAACTTATAATACCCTAGTCCACGAAGTGGTGTAGGGTATAAAAAGTTAAAGTGGAAAGGAGGTTTCTGTGAGGGATATATTAAACTCTGAAATTTTGAAAAATCTGTAAAAATAGTTGGTATTTAGAGTGAAAAAAGTCAAATAAGGAGTGAAATTCGTATGGGGGATATATCTAAATCTGAACCGATTTTGTTTTCAAATTAAATAGCGTTCGTCCTTATCCCGAAAAAACGTTGTGCGAAGTTTAATTTAGTTCTAGCTACACTTGCGACCTGTATCGTGATTACAATAATAGATGGACAGACAGACAGACGGACGGACGGACAGACAGACGGACATTGCAAAATCGATTCAAAAAGTGATTCTAAGTCGACATAGATTTTTACAGATTTTCTTCAAAATTTGCAAAACATCTTGTGTTTAAAGTTGAAACACCTGTGGTGAAAAAGTGTCAGATCGGTTCAGATTTATATAAAGCTCCCATTCAAATTACGCTCCCAATTTGACTTTTTCCGCTCTAGAAAACACATTGTTTATCAGATTATCTTCAAATTTGGCAAAACATCTTATATCAAAACTAGGAACACCTATGGTGAAAATAGGTCAGGTTTATTGTAGTAATAATTTAACCGGATGTATTAAATTTACACATTCTTAGTTCAATTCCATTAGTTAGAAGTGCTAAACTTGCCAAATTGAATTGCACAATGCCTCAGTGATATGCTATTAAAATCCCAATTGTCCGAATGAAGAGGCTGAACTATTACCAAAAGTGAATAAGACAAACGTCCCCGCTCTATCTAATATTGCCCAAGATAGCAATAAAACCGATTGCCATTAAATTCACTTTTACAGGCAATTTATTTCTGTTAATTTTCAAGATGCTCTAAAATTCTAAACACTTTGTTAATATCTCAAACCAGCCACATTTTTCGTGGAATTTAGAAATAAATAAACAATTCAATGCCATCATTTTTTTGGGTGGATTTTTCAGTTAAAAAATCCCATCACGTTCAAAAATAACTGACATTTTCTTTAATAAATGAGAAAATGCGTAATAAAAAATTTATAAAAGGACAATGTGTGTGTCTGTCTTTTTTGCGAATGTATTTGAGAGAGATAGAGAGAGAGAGAATGTGCCAGTGATGGCATGCCATTTTTATTAATATGCCAAAATGGCCGTGAAATAGTACGAAATTAAAATTTGCGAAAGAGACATTCTACTTCTTGAATGGCCTGTATACGCATCAGATCTGAACCCCATAGCAAATCTATGAGGTATTAACTTTTCTTAAAAAAATTCATTTTATAAATACGAAAAACAAGGAGTATAATAGGGATTTGAAAAAATCTTTTTTCGCAACATAGAGTCAAGATTTTTTTTGGCTACACAGCAAAACAAACACGTTGGAAGAATAAAATTGTGATA
Organism: Polietes domitor; assembly: GCA_947397865.1. Lineage (NCBI taxonomy): Eukaryota > Metazoa > Arthropoda > Insecta > Diptera > Muscidae > Polietes > Polietes domitor. The sequence continues at coordinate 137,997,898 of OX377621.1, read as the reverse complement.
TTCTGCAAAACATTTCAATAATGTAATCGGTCTAGCAACGTAAATTTGTACCAAAAATCGTACCCATGTACACCGTTTGCCATCTCTCTACTGTGTGTGTGTATATGTGGCATTGGCATGATGCGATGTCTGTAGGCCAATTACTTTAAAGTGGAATATTTGATGTGAAAGAAGCTCCCCCCTCATTGTATTGTATTGACCTTAAAATCATTACATCAATATTGGAATAATAAGTGAGACAGTATTGAAAGCGTGCTCAACATTTTGAACACAAATTAAAAATTAATAAAAAAGGATCCTTGGAAGGAAAGAAAGAACGAAAAAACAAACAATCAAGGGAGTATGAAGAAAGGAGGAAAACTGTTCAGCAAAGTCGACTGCGGCGAACTTTATTATTATTTGATGTTAATAGGAACTTTATTTGGGAACATGGGAACTACAAATATTTGCATGTCTGTAGGTTGTTTATGGTGAAATATAATACAAACTTTACTTTACTTTGAGAATGGAGAACATGCCAATGGCAGATGGCCAAACGACAATCGAAACGTTTGTTATGACTGTACCGGTCTAACCAAAACCAAGGACTTGTTAATGTCCTGTGGTCACTTTGCCGCCCAAGACAATAAATGGCTGCATGTTTCTCGTTTAATTATTTTAGAAAAATAAAGGTTATTGAGGTTTTAAATTTGCTATCATGAGAGAGCATCACCAGCAAACAACTTTAAGTGGCCATGATTACTTCCCATCGTTAATTTCGAACGTTATGAGAGGCAAATACATATAATAAGTAACAAGGACATGGACTAAGGAAGGAAGTTCATGAATTTACTCAAATTCTTTAAGTATACACAGATTTTTTCGTAAGATTGTGGGCTTTTTGAATGATTCGACATTTCATTTATTGCCTATGACATAGAAAACGTAGCTCGGGCACAGTCTCCATAAAATTGAAATTTCTTTTTGAAAAAATCTATTTTTGGTGACTCGTGAAAGTTTTTAAACACAAAAAAGAATTCGAAAAATTTTATTTTAAAATTATTTTAGTTTTTCATAGCTACCATTATAACGCAGAAAACAATGCCTTTTTAATATAGGGTCCGTGGTTTCATATAGATCACTTTCAAAGTAGGTAATCTTAGTAGAAATATGATTGATATGCAAAATTGTATCGAAATCCAATGCACGATCTGGGTTCTAGAGATGTAATATAGTAGAACGGGGGCCCAATTTGTACCATAATATGGACCCATATATTTTACTTTCGTAGTATGTCATCTTAGTTTAAATACAACACAAAATGCAAAATTTGATAAACTTCCGATGTAAATTGTGGGTCATAGAGAGGTAATAATTAAAATGGGCTCCCATTTGTAAGGGCGCTACATTAAAAAGTGGACCTTTTTAGATCACTTTCAAAGTAAGCATTCTTAGTTGAAATATGACATGATATGGAAAATTATATCGAGATCAAATACACGGTGTGGGTTCTAGAGCTGTAATAGAGTTGAATGGGGGCACAATTTGTATAGGGGTTATACCAAATATGGACCCATATTTTTGACTTTCATAGTATGTAATCTTAGTTGAAATATAATATAATTTGCAAAATTTGAAAAGCTTCGGATGTAAAATGTTGGTCCTAGAGAGGTAATAATTCAAATGGGGGCCCAATTGTAAGGGCGCTACATTAAAAAGTGGAACTTTATAAATCACTTTCAAAGTAGGTATTCTTTATTGAAATATAACATGATCTGCCAAATTTTATCACGATCCAATGTAAGATGTGGGTTCTAGAGCGGTAATAGTGTAAACTGGGTGCCCATTTGTATGGGGACTATATTAAAGCATTGACATATCTAGCTGGCTTTCAAAATATGTGTTTCTACTACAAATATAACATTGTGTGGGAAATTTGATCAAGATCCGATGAAACTGTGCATTTTAGAGCAGAAATAGTTTGAATCGGTAGTACTTTTGTATGGGGGCTATATCAAAACATGGACCTATGTGGTCCACTTTCCCGTGAGCTATTTCTAGTTCAAATATAACACGATCCTGAAAATTTGGTCATGATCGCATGTAAAATGTGTATTCTAGAGCAGTAATAGTGTAAATTATAGGGATATTTGTATGGGGGCTGTATCTAAATCTGAACCGATTTTCTCCAAATTCAATGCAAATCGTCCTTGGTCAAAAAAAAGTAACTTCTGCCAAATTTCACGACAATCGGGCAACAATTGCGACCTGTAGAGTGCGAACAAGCTTAGATGGACAGCAGACGGACGGACAGACAGACATCGTCGGTTCAGCTGGTGATTCTAAGCCGATCCGTATACTTAGAGGTGGGTCTAGCTCGATTATTTCTTGGTGTTACAAACGCGAAACTAACTTATAATATCCTAGTCCACGAAGTGGTGTAGGGTATAAAAATGGAACGATGCACGCTTCAACAACGCGTTGAAATTATTAAAATTCACTACAAAAATGGTGAAAATGTTGCTGTCACAGTTCGCAAAACTAAAGCGTTTTTGGGTCGTCGTGAAGCACCTTGTCGGACCGCAATACAGAAATTGGTTGAAGATTTTGAGCTGTTGGGACAATTCTGTGATGTGAGGAATAAACCCATTTACTTCGCTCATGAACAACTGAGAATACTGCTGCTGTAGCCCAAAGTGTTGAAGAAAACCCAGGTTTGTCCCTTCCTCGTCGTTCTTTGCAATTGGGCATTCCACAAACGTCATTACACCGTATTTTGTATAAAGACTTGTGACTTAAGGCTTACAAAGTCCAGTTAACACAATAACTCAAGTCGGCCGATCATCAACAACGCCGTGTCTTTGTTTATTGGGTGCTTGAGATAAATGAAAATGATCCGGAACTCCATCGACAAATCATGTTGACTCCCATTTCTACCTCGGTGGCTACGTCAACAAGCAAAATTGTCGCTTCAGGGGCTCGGAAAACCCAAGAGTTATTGTTGAGAAGCCTCTCCATACTCATCGTGTGACTGTTTGGTGCGGTTTATAGTCCGGCGGGGTCATTGGACCTTACTTTTTCGAAAATCAGGTTGGATCAACAATTACGGTGAATGGATTGCGCTATCGAGAGATGATTAATGATTTTTTTATGGTCGGAGTTGGATGGTATTGACCTGGACAACGTTTACTTTCAAAAAGACGACGCTACGTGCCACACAAGCAATGAAACCATTGCTCTTTTACGGGGAAAGTTTCGTGTTATCTTTCGAAGAGGTGATCACAATTGGCCAATGAGATCTTGTGATTTAACACCTTGAGACTTCTTCCTTTGGGCCCACGTTAAAGATAAGGTCTACGCCAACAGCCCAGCGTCGATTCAAGATCTCAAAGATAGAATTCGTGAGGCTATCGAGGACATAGGGCAGCCACTTTGCGATTTGGTTATGGAAATTATATGGTCCTGTGAGCGTGGCCGTGGTGGTCATTTGGCTGATGTTGTTTTTCATTATTATGGGCATACCTTCCTCTTTATTATGAAATAAACATCCGACCATTTATCTCAAAAAATGACATTTTTCTTTGAATACAAAAATAACACCTCTTGTTGGAAAACCCTGTACAATATAAACATCATGTTACTTACTCTCTCCTACACCATGGTTAGTTGATTTATTATTACATTTTCCCCTTTTCCCATTGAAGTAAATAAATAAAACTTTCTATATATAATCCACTTTAGTATTTTTAACCTAATTACAATCAACAACGGAAATAATTTCAATTAGCATTATCGACATCAAAACACTTGAAGTATTAAGTGTCTAGTGTCCTATTTGTCGTTCGTTGGCCAGAAACTATGCATTTATGTTATTAAAACAAGTTTGTATGATGTGCACTTGAAGAGTCACAAATAAAGTTTATTTTTCTTTTTCTGTTGTGTTGTATTTGTTAAATGGTATTCATTAAAATTGACTTCAGTCCCAGAAATGTAAATTATTATTTCCTTGTTGTGTTCAATACAAGAACGTAGTTGTTGGAATTTTTTTGAGGGTCCTTCAATGAGCCTCTTTAAATTGAAAATATTTTTTGTTTTTCTCATAGAAAATATGTCTAATGGTTTCCAGTAATTAATTCTAAATGTTCAGTACATAAATCATAAAGTTTGAAGATAATTTATTGTTTTAATTATACTCCAGTGTAGTCCTGTTTTTTTTCATATTTATTGACCACTAGATTTATGGCATTAAGTACACAATTTATGTATACTTTTTCCCGTACAAGTATAATTGGTGATATTTTACGGCAATTTTGTTTTTCCACTTGAAATTAGCTCTTAGTCTAGGTAGGGCACGAACTCCATAGGGAGTTGTTACGCAATGTAACGGAGCAGCATTTTGTAACAAACAACATGAATTTCAGCCAAATATGTTGGCTGTATTCATAAAACAAAAGAAACTTGTATTTTAAAAGCTTCCATACAAAACAAATCGATTTAATCTGAGCATCGTATACTCTATATGTGTTGGTAAGAAAGTGCCAAGTCACAACATCCCCGCTCAGGCCACGCTTCTGCTTCGTTTTCCCAAACGAACTTTTGATGCTACAGTAACGTCCTGTCGTTTGCAGACGAAAACATTTCAACCCACGTGCACGCACGCACACACGCGACCATACATGCTAGAGCAATACTCAAACCGCATCCATATTTACATTGTGTGTGTGTGGAAGAACGTTTTTGGCAACACCTGTTTGAAAGGAAACCCGAAGAAGGGCCGAACAATGGAAACCGCCGCACACGTAGAACGTGAGCTACGACCATCACAGGTATGCAATTTACGACTGCAGTATAAATATACAACGGGTAGAAATGCGGCGGCAGCGGTAGCAACTCACAAACGGAGAAAGCCAAACAAACCAAAAAAATATAAGAAAAGCAAACATTCACACTCCCAAAGTTTGCTTTGAACATCACCAACAAAATGTTCTCTACGACAGCAAACTTATGTGACAGAGTAAGGGAATGAGTTAGCAAGCGGATGTGTGTGTTTGTGTGCGTAGGGAATATTTTTCTTTCGTGTTATATTCGTAAGTTGCATATTGGAATAACTGTATGTATAGGTAGTTGTATAGGTAAGCCCAAAACATTCATACCAACGAATATTTTACTTGTCCCAACAAGTCTCCAGTTGTGTATTTGTGTTGAAAAGCGACCGAAGTAACAAGTAAAAAGTTTTTTAATTCGTCCACGCCGAATCATATACTCTCCTTAAATGACATTGGACTTCAATATATCTATATATAACAAGAAAGGAAAGGTTAAATTCGGGCTGGGCCGACTATATGATACACTCCACTTTCTATCCGAACACAATTCAATTCGGTAAAAAGTGAAAACGGGAAGGATTTTTGTATGTTTCCTAATCATAGGCTAATATGACCTGACCCAATTTGTCAAATTGAGAAGAATATTTGTATCGGGTCTATATCCCACTTACAAAATAGGTTCTTCCAGTTCAAGGATAACGTGTTGTGCTCAATGAAAATTTCAAGCCGAGAGCGAAATGTGTGGCAGCTCTTTATAAATATGAACCGATCTGCCCCATTTTCACCATGGGTGGTTCTAGAGGATATATAAGATATTTTGCCAAATTTGAAGAAAATCTGTTAGAACATATGTTTTCTAGAGCAGAAAATTGGGATCAAAATTTGTATGGTACCTACAGCTGCGGGGGAAAAATAGCACCATGATCTCTGTGGCTCTTTCTTTACAATTTTCTGTGTTATATATTATCGTTAACAAGAGCCCAGAGTTGTTTATTATTTATTGGTTTTGCTCGTCAGCCCAAAGATTTTCAATTGTGTTTAGGTCTGGTGACTATGCGGGCCACTCCATTACGCTAACGCCATTGTATAAAAACCATTGTCGTGCTTTTCTGCTGGTATGTTTGGGATCGTTATCCTGTTGGAAGAACCACAACAATGGCATTTCCTCTTTGCATAAGGTAAAAACTTTACGTTTTTTAATACATAAACGTAAACATAAACACGTTGATCCATTATTGTTTTTATAACCTCCACCTCCAGGATGGGGTTTGTAACACCTTGAAATATCGATATGAGCCCCTATAAAGGGTCCACCATCAAACGTTTTTTTTTCAACTATTCAGCAGCCATTTGAATGAAATTGTTTTCCATTATTAACCGGAAGGATTGTACTTTCAAATAAAAAAAGAAATTTGAGAAAACATTCAGTAGTTTTTTTTTATAGCATTTTCAACAAAAAAAAAGTTATTTGGCGGACCCTTTATTTTCTTGATCGTCATAAAATTCTAAGACGATCTAGCCATGTGTTGAAAACACGCTTGCATATAAACAAAAGGTGCTAGAACGATCAAATTTTCCATAAATGCGTATTATCGGCCCAAAGAGAAAATTTTTTCCCTCACAAGGACTAAAAATGACCATAATAATCCCTAATATTTTAGCGTATTTAAGCATGTTTTTTGAATATGTCTGTTTATTCTGTCACATTCCCCATATAGCAAAAACGTGCACCGTAAAGTGCTTCTGATTTGTAGGGGGTGAAATGGGACAAAAAAGGGATAAAAATGGTACTTATTAAACGACAACAGCTAGAAACACGAAATTCGGTGTGTACATTCCTCTAATTGAGTAGATGCATAATATAATAGTATTTTTCCCAAATTCGTACTTGTAAGGGGTAAAATGGGAATAGAGGGATAAAACTGGTACCAACCAAACGGCTGCCCCTAGAATAATCAAATTCGGTGATTGCATAGACACGTAAAATACACAGATTTTTCAAAATTCGTTCTTTTTGGGGTTAAAATGAAAAAAGGGGATAAAAACGGGTACAATATGTGGTTTCTAAAGCGGAAAAAGTGAAATCGGGAGCGACATTTGTTTGGGGGCTATATCTAAATCTGAACCGATCTAACCCGCTTTCGCCACAAGTATTTCTAGTTTGATTATAAGGTGTTAAGCCAAGTTTGAAGAAAATAGGGTACTATATGTGTTTTATAGGACGGAAAAGTCAAATCGGGAGCGACATTTGTTATATCTAAATCTGAACCGATTTCCTCCAAATTAAATATAGATGGTCCTTGGCCAGAAAAAATAACTTCTGCCAAGTTTCATGACAATCGGACAACAATTGCGACCTGTATAGTGCGAACAATCTTAGACGGCCAGCAGACGGACGGACGGACGGACATTGTTAAATCGACTCAGCTGGTTATTCTAAGCCGATCTGTATACTTAAAGGTGGGTCTAAAGGTTGGTATGGCTCGAATATGTGTTACAAACATTTGCCGGAAAACTAACTTTTAATACTCTAATCCACGAAATGGTGTAGGGTCTCATGTTGATAAGAATGGGCTACGATATCGAGCTGTATTAATGTCGAATAGAATATGGATTTGTGTGATCCAATTTTCTAACGACCAACGGCGGTCGTCATACGTGTCTTCTAGAGCGCTAAAAAGTAAAATCAGCAAGAACATTTGTATGGAATTTTTGATACATTTTTACTGCCGACGTTACCAGATGATTTTATTGGGACTTACATAAAATTTAGCTTGAGGATAAAGAAAATTTTCTCATCTTTTTAACTGCGTATCAACTAAAACAAAACAAAATTGTAATTTCGCGGTGTTACTAACGGGATGATAAAAGTATTTACTAAGTCAAAAGATGTTGAGTTTTGATCGATTAAATGTGTTCATGGATACCTTCAGTCAACCTTCCATTCAATTAGTGTCCGAAATAAAAAACAGCCGTTAGTATTCGCCGCCTGTGGGTCAACTTCAGAATTTTGATGTTATGTCATCATGTTTTTATCACAAGGACTTTACTACATGACAGGAGATTGTAAAAACCTGTCATGTAGTTAAAGTGTAGCAAACGAAATGACCATTTAAGTAGACATTCCATTCAATGGAAGAGGGCATAAACAGAAGTTATTGCAACTGCGGCAAACAGAAAATATCATCAAAAGTAAATTTGTGTCATGCTAAAATATGAGTTCCGCTGCACTCACAAACTAAACATGAAAATGGAAGGAAGACATAAGAAAGATTCAGAGGTTACTGCCGAATGGGCAAACGATGACATTAGAAAACTTTTTTGGGGATATATCATTAGTGCGAACTACTCAGATAGGAAGCAAAACTGGTAGAATTAAAACGAATTCTTGTATTTGTTAAGAAGGAAAACTTTTGTATGGTTAAACTTTAAACTTTTATTACTATTGACTGAATTACTATTAAGATTTTAAATGTGATTATATGCAATCCAGAATACTTCTAGAAATCGAGCAAAACATGTAATGTAATTATAGGCGTAGGTCTTATTTGATAAATACATTCAAATACATGAAACTGAATTACATCTAGACAGAATTATGGAAAATATTACAATTTCTACACAGATTTGTTTAGAAAATTTGAGGTATATACATACTTACAGACATTTTTAGACTTGATGGTCTAGAAAGGGCCCGGGAGCGTCGTGTCATGCTTTTTAAAAAGAGTACAACATTGATGCGACAACTAGATATTTTAAATCGCCCAGTTTTAGCCATGCAACTTTAATATATAATTGTAAGCATTATAAGCATTATATCATAACGACTTAAATTCCGTAGAAAACAATTAGGTTTCCTGTCGGGGTCATTGTTTCCCATAAGAAGCCCAATTAAATTGTCTACTTAAAATCATTAATTCAGCATCACTTAGCATTGCGTGATGTTTGCAAATGTATTGCCGGCATGACCATTAAACATTCACATATGTATGTATGTATGTACATGCATGCCAAACGAGTATTTATAGGCTTCCGAGAGTAAAATGTTGCAAATGTCTCCCACACAATGTACGACATGCCATTAGGACACTTAAAGTCCGAAGTATGTTCGAACACTTTAAGGACAATCGCAAACATTTCAACAACAACTTGTAGTTTCTTCTTCTTCTTTTTTCATTGGTGATGGTGGTAGTTGTTATTTAACCTTCTGTAGTGTTATTAATTGTTTGGTCAACTGACATGGAATTAATTTATCCCCCCACACGTCACAGATATGTAAGACGCCAACTCACTCTGGAAATCACATGGACGAGTTGGCATGTAACACCCTCTGTACGAAGGGGAGTCATTGAGGTGGAGTGAGATATCTCAAGCTACAGAAACACTTTGTCATCACTTGTATAAGGCGAAACTTGACCCACTGTCAGGATTGTACAATTAAACAATGGTAGAACTCAAATGGCTCACCCTTGATGAACTGAAAGGCAAATATTAGACGAAAGTAGGGAATTGGGGGAATTGTGCAAAAACGAGGCTGATATGATAAGATTTATGCCGCAAAAAATGTTACTGTGGCTAATATTCTAGTTTATTATTATTTATTTAATTTTAAAAATATATTTTTTTTTATTTTTGTCGGTTTTTTGCTCAAGTAAAAGTTTTATCTTTCCGAAAAGAATCTAATCTATAAACGGCCCATAATACGATCAATGATTTATTCTAAGACAAGAATAATTCTTTTATTTAAAGTGCTTCCAAAGGTCTATTAATTCAGAAATAATTGTGGACAAAAATCAAGCATAAAAAATTACACGGCAAAAACATGAGTTTTAGATGTGTTTTCAGGAGGACTTGACCCAGTGACGAAATATTTTGCAGATCATAATTAGACAATCCAATCTTCATTTCTGGGGGTTGACCGCTGCAATTTATTTTCGTGATCTACCCAAAATAAAATTATCTTGACTACCCGATATCAGTTAGTTATTTGTTAATGTTATCCGTATTTGTTTTTGGATAGTATTTATTTAATTTTATTTGGTGGATATAGATAAATCTAAAAGAGTAATTTGGAAACCTCCTATTAGCTAGCACTCACACACAGTCAAAAGAATGTGCTTGTCGATATGCACTATTTTAGCTGAACTACTTCGTATTTTTATAATTTTCTACCAAGTTTTGAACAAAATATTACAACCATTTATATCCTCGATCTCATGTTTCTAGATTCAGCCAGCCAGTTTATAACTTTTTGCACTTCTTTCCCAAAAAGTACACATTTTGAAAAATCACTATAGGTAAAATGTGTTTTTGCTTCCGCTAAAAATATGTACTTTATTTGGTAACACATTTATTCCTTGTTGTCCCGTATCCCCCCTATTAAGTACAAATTTTTAAATATCCATTTATGTTCCGCGCTTACGTAATAAAATGATTTTGCAGCATTTTTATCCCATTTCGTCCCGCGCAAAAGTAAAATTTTCGAAAAATCAAACTACTGCGCTTCTATATGGTCAGAGGAATTTACACACTAAATTTCACGATTCTAGCTGTAATACTAAAGTTGTACCATTTTTATCCCATTTTGTCCCGCTCGCATCTTAAAGGCACAAATTTCGAGAAATCCATTTATGTTGTAAGTCTACGTTGTCAGAGAAATATAAACACAAAATTTCACGACTATAGCTGAAATATTTTAGTGGTACTATTTTTATCCCGTTCATTGTTTATAAGTACAAAATTAGAAAAATTCGTTTAGATCTGCGCTTCTCGTTGTCAGTGGAACTTACACACCACATTTCACGACTATAGCTCCAATACATTAGTTGGTACTACTTTTATCCCTTGTTGCTCACCCCCTATTAAAAATTTTAAAAATTCCATTTAGATTGCGCTTTACATACAGTTTCCCGACTATAGCTGCAATTCTTAAATTGGAACCCTTTTTGTCGTGCCTACCCCCTAAAAAGTACAAATTTCGAAAAATCCAATTTTACTTCACTTCTATATGGTCAGAGGAATTTACATACCAAATTTCACGATTCTAGCTGTAATACTTTAGTTGGTACCATTGATATCCCTTTTTGCCCCTCTTATCCCTTAAATGTACAAATTTCGAAAAATCAATTTATGGAGAAATCTACGCGCCGAATTTCACGATTCTAACTACAATAATTTAGTTGGTACAATTTGTATCCCTTTTTGTCTCACACACCCATAATAAGTACAAATTTCGAAAAATTTATTTAGATTTGCACTTCTACGTTGTAAGAGGAATTTACATAAAAAATTTCACGACTATAGCTGCAATACTTAAATTGGTACAACTTTTATCCCCTTTTCCCGCGAACCCCCTAAAAGTACAAATTTCGAAAAATCCAATTTAATGCGTTTCTATATGATCAGAGGAATTTACATACCAAATTTCACGATTCTAGCTGTAATACTTTAGTTGGTCCCATTTTTATCCCTTTTTGTGTCGCTCGCCCCTTAAAAGTAAAAATTTCGAAAAATCCAATTTTACTTCGTTTCTATATGGTGAGAGCAATTTACATACCAAATTTCACGATTCTAGCTGTAATACTTTAGTTGGTCCCATTTTTATCCCTTTTTGAGTCGCTCGCCCCTTAAAAGTAAAAATTTCGAAAAAAAATCAAATTCTACATCGTTTCTATATGGTCAGAGGAATTTACATACCAAATTTCACGATTCTAGCTGTAATACTTTAGTTGGTACCATTTTTATCCCTTTTTGTCCCGCTCGCCCCTTAAAAGTACAATTTTGGAAAAATCCCTAATTGTAGCTCGTCTGCATGGTCATTGCAAGAAACTCACCGAATTTGATGTTTATAGCTACTGCCGTTTAGTCAGGACGAAGGTTCGATGTTTATCCCTTTTTGGGCCATTTTATCCCAAAGTACGAATTTCGTAAAACCCTTTCTTAGTCGACGTCTACGTCATATTTTGGAACTACCCTGAAAATTTCATGACCCTGTCGTTTGGTCTGGGGGCTGGTCAATGATAAGTCAGTCAGTCAGCAGTAACGCAACTCTTTTATATATATAGATTAATAAAGTTTATGCAACATTGTGTGGATGGTATCAGAAGGGGTGCGGCAATATGGCCCATATTCCATATGAATGCAATGTCAAATATCAAATATCAAATTTCACAGTATTCTGATCATCTGTATAGAAGTTATTGACGTTTTAATTTTACGTATATTAGGGTGATTTGTTTGGGAGATAAGGGCGGGGAAAACGCACCATTTTTTGTACGATTAAAGTTACTATAAAAACTTTATCAAATACCAAAATATAACTAATTCCGAATATCCGAGTGTAAGTTTCATTGGTTTTAATATAACATAGGATAATTTGTATGGGAGGTACCATAAGAGGCGTGGCAACTATGTCCATCTTCGAACTTAAAATAAGTTTGGGAAATATATTATCATGTGCAAAGTTGTTGTGTGCAGACACAACCCAGACAGATGGACGGAAGGACATGGCTCAAACAACATAAAAAGTCGTTAAACGGATTTGGTCCAAACATTCTTACGGTCTTTAGTTACTCATTCAATGCGTTACACTTTCCCATTTCAATACAGAAGGAATACTAATGATTTGTCCCTACACAGGACAATGAAATACGTATATGGTCAAATGTGTGTATGGTTGAGTGTGGTTCTCCTCCTTTCCATTACCAAAACAAAGATTTCCTTCTTAAAAACAAATTACTTGATCGAATAGCTGAAATTCGAATGTATTGCTTTCGAAACTCATAGAAAATCAATCAATCGATCACTAATCAACAACACAAAAAAACTAATAATTATCAATATTTTTAGAAGTTCATACTTTTAAACGAAAAATGGTAAATGAGGGAAAAAATGATACCAAACAAACAGCAGAAACTGAAATCATTATATTCGGTATGTATAGGGTGGGACATTTAAAATTTTAAATTTGACCTCCCGATTACTTTGACTTTGAAAGGTAGAATAACATTAATTTTTATTTTCAGGTTTTTGTTGGACATTTGCAAAATGGGACGCTAAAAAATTGGGAAATATTAAAAACTTACTTCCAAAGTAGTGAGTCTTTAACGCTAACTATTAGAAATTTAAGTGGAAAATTTTCGAATTCAAAGTTCAATTGGTGCAACAACTGAAGCCGCATGACCACCCGATGAGTTTCACTTTGCCCAATGGACTGAAGATTGTTTGGCAGGATATGAAGAATTTTACCCAGAAATCGTGTTATCAGATGAAGTTCATTTTCATCTCAGTCGTTATGTCAATAAGCCGCATATAGAGTCTAGAGAACTCACACGTGACTATCCAGAAGCCAATGCATTCACAACGAGTCATTTTTCTTCTCAAATGTGCCATGAGAATGACATGACACACACAAGGGCCACATGTCACACAGCCATCGCAAACCGTTCAAAATTCAAGGAAACAATCAACTACAAAATTGTTCCTAAGATCTCAATTAACAACTTTCTAGAACATATGAACTTCCTAGGAATGATTCTTATCAGGTAGAATTTAGGTAGAAAAAATATATCGCAGGGCTGTTTCTGTTAATGGTCATTCCGACTACAGTGCGTATGAGTGACATTATCCTTAATCAACAGCACGTATACGCTTCCTACACACACTACAGCCTATAAGACGACATTTGCGATTTCGACATTGAATTTATTTTTTATATGTACACAATTTTTCTTCTTGACAAGAGCTATGACAAGAGATACAACTTTGCTTCAGAGAGTAAATCAAAATTCGAAACGCAAAAATGACACCGAGGCCCCAAATCTTTGGGGCCCATAAAAATGTATGACTTTGGGCAAAACTAGGAGACACAGGTGTTCTTGTCTTTTATGACGTAGTGGTATCCGTATATGGTTTTACTTTTTTTGCACTGCGTAATCAGCCAATTGGCCGTCTCGTGATTTGAGATTTGGGGTGACATTAAGGATAAATGTTACGCAAACCATCAAGAGACTATTGATGCGTTAATACATGAAATCGTTGTTGCCATTAAAGAGATTCGAGCCGGAACACTCGAAAATGTACTGAAAAATTGGGTTGATCGGATAAGGTACTGCTGAGTCAGTTGTGGAGGTTATATAAATGATACTGTGTTCCATTATTAAATTACAAAGTTCAACCTTTTCAATAAAACCAGAGATTTGAAAAATAAATCTGTACTTTTTTTGTAGCCGATTATAGTTTGAAGTTTTCAATGGCCCATCCTGTGCATTCTCCTGGTTGCTTCGACGAGTAACATAACAGGAATTATTGAAATTTCTACTTTCTGTGTGAAAATGGAGTGGAGGGAGTTCAAATTGTACCATCCATACGGCTGCAGCTTGAACCTCTTTAGAGTAATTTCAAGCCAAACAGTATGATTTACGTCACTACATTAGATTTCTCTGCGAGTTTGAGAATGTACGTTTACAACAATTTAGTTAATGTGTTACTATGATTTTCTAAGATAAGATAGGACTAATAGTATGAAACAGTCGTCGAACATGTCATTGTATGGTCAAAGTCATATCCTTCGATACCGGTTCTAATAGTGGTAGTATAGAGCGAGAGGACATTTCCAAGTCATAATACAAGGGGTGAATTTACATTAAAATTGACCAAAGATTTCAGAGTTACAGGTGATTGGATGAAAACACCTTTATGAAAAAATCGCAATTTCACCAAAGTTAAATTGGTCTTAACTGGTAAATAAAATTATAAAATTAGTTTTCTTGAAACACGTATAAAATCTAATACATACACAAACACAATACAAGCTAGTGATGTAGTACCCTCTGCCATGGAATGATTCATTAATGGAGCATCATAATTTATTTAAAACACTAGTTTTCCTAATTTTTTCTTCCATTGGAACTTGACCTCTCTAATCTACCGGAATGTGCTGCATGGTGGATACCCTTTCTTCTTGTTCTTTTTTCTTTTGGTGTTATTCTATTATAATCTTCTTGTTTGTTGTTTACTTGTGTCTTCTTAGGATTGTGTATCTTTCGAATGAATATTGTCTCCTTTTCACAACTTATTTTCTCTAACCTTCTGCGTCCTACTGCCTTCTTGGGACACTTAATGACATTTATAACTAACCCTGCATCACCCTCCGTATATACATCTGACCAACCTATTCATACTAACATCGTAACATCAATGGCATCACATGTAACAGTAACAATAATGCTACTTGTAATATCAGTAGACGAAATGGACTCAACACTACGTAATTATTATGTTCGACGGGAGAGAGAGCCAAAGGAGCAGCAAATGAGCTCTTTAAGTTCAAATAATACTAAAGATTCACATTTTATGTACATTGTACATATGTATGTATATGTATATAAATATAATATATATGTACATCACAAAATAAATTGTACTTGGCACAGCTGAAATATCGTCGGATAACCGGAAACAATGGCGGCTCACATTGAATTTGATAGAGAATAATGGACCACCCTCCATCCCTTTGCACACAAATCGTGAATAAAATTTAATGTTCTTTATTTTGGGAGGACGATAATGTTTCTAAGGATACTATTTATATTGGAATCATTGATGTTGTGGAGAATTACTCACGCTTCTAGAATTAATTATTTGATGAAATATGTAAATATGAACATACCACGAAAAAGATTACAGGTTTCGGTCATTATGGCGTTGTCGGAGGTTTAAGAAAGAAAAAAATTCTCACATAAATTTCGTGCTTCCCAGGAAATGAAGATAAATGAATGATAGGGCGTAGTGGGCAGAAAGATTTCTGCGAATTTGTGGACAATTTTATTTCTCAAAACAAGCCAATGGAAGCGCAGGGAAAAGGTAGAAAGCATGTTTGCCAAAGGAGCCTAAAGCAAAGTATAACAAAACAATATTAAGGCACCTATGGGTGGTATTATGGTGAGCACCATAGTAACATCTTTTAAATTTGCACCTAGGCAATGTAAATGAAAACATTTAAAAGCTCTTATTGAAAAAGAAACTTTATGAAATATTTGTACAATACAGCGGTACTTTATCTTTAGAATTTTGTGAATGAACTTATACAAATACATGTATTTTATATCGATCGTAACATATTTATATGACTTTGTGCAGATGTTTATAAGGACACATACAAACATCTGAAATGATGAAAGTCTTTGACTATATATATCAAAATAATTATCTAGAAAGAACGCAATCTTTAAAAAAAATTACATAAATACAGTATTATTTATTATTGCGCATATATTCATTGGTATATTATTTCTTTCGCCCACATTTTTATTTCTTTTACCCCAATTTATACACATTGGAGAAAGCCTTTTATTTCTCACTTCTACGAAATCATAGAGTATAAATATAATTTCATGATTCTAGCTCCAGCCGTTTGATTGGTATCATTTTTATCCTCTTTCGCTCAGATTTCCATAAAACTATAAATTTTCAAAAAATTGTTTGTGATGGGAAAATGCCAATTTGTATACCCTCCACTAGGGAATTATGTCTTTGTCCATTTGTCTGTAACACCCAAAAGGAAACGAGTTAGACCCATAGCTTATTATACAGATCGGTTTAGAATCACTTTCTGAGTCGAAAATCATTAATAATTAATCATCTCTCGATAGCGCTACCCATTCACCGTAACTGTTGCTCCAAACTCATTTTCGAAAAAGTAAGGTCCAATGACCCCGCCGGACCATAAACCGCAACAATAACTCTTGGGTTTTTCGAGCCCCAGATTCCATAAGTTGACGTAGCCGTAGTTTCTACTTCAAAAGTGACAGATACCGAAATACCGGGTGATTGGAAAACCCTGTAGGTGATTTATATTAGGTTTTATGTTGATTTCTCTATATTTAATTACACTCCGTCGCGATTTCAACACTTCACCTTCGCTATTTTCATAATCTAATTCAATTTCGATAATAAAACGAGTAATTCTTCCTTGTTTAGGTAATAAATAATTTTATATATTAGCCCTTGTTTACCAACTTGTCCCTTGCTCCTGCTGCTTTACATTTCCTATTATAATTTCAACAATTCGTTTCTTCTGTTCCGATTTATGTTCCTACTGTATTGTCTGATCCACGTTCCCGCTTATCCCTCCATCACATGATGGGGGTATACTAACTTTGTCATTCCGTTTGCAACAGCTTGAAATATTCATCGGAGACCCCATGCCACGTCTGGCTGTCTGTCTGTTGAAAGCACACTAGTTTCCGAACGAAATGATCTAGGAAGTTCAAATTTTCCATAAATGTGCCTAACGGTTGTAATCGTTTGGGATTGAAAGTGTGCGAAATCGGCCCATAGGGAAATTTTCCCTAACAAGAACTGAAAATACTCCTCAATACTTAGATTATTTAAGCAAATTTTTTGAGCTTTTCAGCTTTATATGCGCTTGAAATTTATTGAGTACATTAGACATTAGTAGACACGTAAAATAAAAGGATTTTTCGAAAATCGTACTTTTAAAGGGATACAATTGGAAAAGGGATAAATACGCTACCAACCGAACCGCTGAAATTGAAATTATGAAATTCGGTGTATACAGTTATCTGAAAAAATAAGGAATTTTTGGAAATTTGTGTTTTTAGATGGAAAATGGGACGAATGGGGATAAAAATGGTACCAACCGAACGGATGCAGTTAGAATGGTGAAAATCGGAAGACACGGAAAATAAAGATATCTTTTGATATTCGTACTATAGGATCAAAATGAGATAAAATTGGCACCAACCAAGCGGGTGTGGCTAGAATCATGATATTCAGTGTTTAACCTAGGGATGAAAAAAAGCTATTGTGAAATAGTAATGAATCTCTATAGAAAAAGTACTTTTTACACCAAATGGTACAAAATTCATTCTATTTATTTCATACGAAAACAAAACTAGAAATTAATATAGCACTTCATACAAACTTCATATAAAAGATTAATATTCCTTTAAAATTAGAAAGGAAACATACATACTTTAAATAGTTTTGAATTTACCCATAAAAAATTTCCAAAAATTTCTTATGTAATCGTTTTCCTCGAATAATGACTTACTTTACGAAATCATTAGAAATAACGCAATTTTAAGAAGATGTAACACTTCACCTTAATAAATCATTTGTCTTATTTAATAAAATAATCAATTGTCTATTATATTATATACAGATGTGCAAATATAGCGCAAACCCCCCAGAGAGGTTTCGAACATATATTTTTTAAAACCTTCTAGACTCTCTGAAGCAATAAAATATAGAATTTTTAAGGTCTTTTTGAAATAACTCGTCTGAAATGGTAATTTTGCAGTAAAATCATGAAAACACGAAAATTAAATAAAAAATCGTGGACACTTTCTTGAATTTCGGACAAAGGTTATGAAAAATACAAACAAACTAAACGAATTGTGCCAATTTTAAGATTGTGTAGTGCTAATTTCGCCAATGGACACCAAATTGTTCGGAAATTTTTCATTTTTATTAACCGATACCACTTCTTGACATTCGACTAGAGCTGTATCTTATGAACTTTTAATTGTGTACTGCTATAAAAGATTGGAAATTTAATAACGAACTCCTTTATTAATTTTAAAAAAGTGTAGATAAGAATCACTATGATATCATAATGAAATCTAAAATATTCTTAATAAAAGCAAATAATTTGCTTGATGCTTGTAGAGCGCTAAGATGTAACATTTGCGATTGAATATTTTTATGGAGCTGTATCTGAATCTGAACCGATGTGTTCTATTTTCATCACAGATGCAACAACAACGGTTTCTGTTAATTCCAATGTTTTGGGAGTGTGCAATTATAATACAAATCCATTTCGACAAACGAAGAAAACTGTTTGATATACATAATCTTATTTCTCTTTGCTCATTTACAACAACTGATGACATGTTTATCGCAAACAAACCTAAGACAAAAGAAACTCAAAAACGATGTTCACGTGTTCAAAATCTCGTTTCTACGAAATGCAATTTTTCGCTGCGAGTAGGTCTCTATTTTAAAATCTACTTTAAAGTTGCGAAACAATAAGAAATGAGTTTTAACTTACAAACATTTTTGTTATATTTCTCACTTATGTCAAATATTTTTCAGAGTTAGTATTTTTTTGTACATATGTAACAAGTATTATTCAAAAGAGAGACAACAAATTCAGTAACTTGGATCTACGTAGGAAAACGAAACTCTAAAATACCAATAACTTGTTTTTTTTGGAATTAATATTTCTAGGTGTTTTTCTTGCATTTCATCGAATAAAAAAAAAACTGTATTAGTTATTCGAGTTTATACATATTTAAGATTATAAAAATGAAGAAACATTTCCAAATATTTTTTATTTAATCGGAATATGCGTATAAAGACTTTGAGTAAAATCCTGTTACTAGTGTATAAATTAAAAACCCCAAAACTCTTTAGACATCATATTTAGACCCATACTTTATCAAAAAGCATATCCAATTTTCTGCATTTATCATAGAAAAAATGCGGGACTGAAGGTTTTATCGCCGAGGAATTTGATCGTTTTTTGTGTAATATTTCTTCAAAATATATATTCAAAAGTGGCTATGAACCATTTGAAAATGAGTTTTTGATGCCACGAATAAATGCTTAAATGTTGTCTTCCAATGCATCAATTGAAGCGGACTTGTCTGTATAGACATGAGCTTTAACATAGCCCCACAAAAAACAGTCTAACGGCGTTAAATCGCACGATCTAGGCGGCCAATTGACCGGACCCGAACGTGAAATAAAATGTTCACCGAACTCGCCTCTCAATAAGTCCATTGTTGCGCGTGCTGCGTGGCATGTGGCACCGTCTTGTTGAAACCACATGTCATGCAAGTGAAGCTCTTGCATTTTGGGCACAAAAAGTTGGATATCATCACACGGTAGCGCTCACCATTCACAGTTAAGTTACGATTCGCATCATCTTTGAAGAAGTACGGTCCAATGATGCCACAAGCCCATAAACCGCACCAAACTGTGACTTTGTCTGGATGCATTGGTAGCTCTTGCAATGCTTCTGGCTGATATTCACTCCAAAATCGACAATTCTGCCTATTTACGTACCCATTGAACAGAAGAAGCGCGCGATGAACTTTCTTAACAGAGCACGCATTTTGATAATAAAATTCAATAATTTGCAAGCGTTGTTCGTTTGTAAGACGATTCATGGTTAAATTATAGACCAAACTGAAGATATTTGACAGTGAAACAAAACACACATAATAGGTAAAAAATCACCCTTTATATTGCTAAAAATAGCAAACAGCTGTTTACCATCTCAGCAGCTGTTTAGTATCTCAGCAGATACAAATCTGCTGTCTCTTTTTTAACAGCAGAAAATCAGGCCTTTCAGTAGACCTTCTTCTTTCTTTTACTGACATATTCCTTTGAGTGTACTGATAGATTGATTACTGAAATGCAATTTTGCCGACAATGTCTGTCGGTCGAATGTATCAAAATATTTCTCGAAGATCCTAGCAATAAAATATGAGTGGTTTCCAAACGCTCCAGTAAAAACTTCCTAAAAAGTTGAAAATTAAATACGTATGAGTAAAGTTTCCTTCTTTCAAAGCCATAGTAAATAGTTCATTTACTAGAAAAAGGGTAGCAGATTTACTTAAAAACATTTCATTAGATCTAAAAAAAATTCTTACAATTGAGTAAATTCAAACTTCCACAGAATATTTTCAAGGTTTTAGGTGAGAAAAAAATCTGTAATTTTTTGTATGGAAAAAAAATTCCATTTAGGAAATTTTAACTTAAAAATGTGTTTTTTTTCTAAAATGAAGTTAAAATGTTTACTGAAATTTATGCCGAGTTCTTCATACATTTAAGTATTAATGAACTTATAAACAACATTTGAAATTGTTAAAAAAAATATTAGCACAAGAGAACAACTACAAACGCAGATACACTCTTGAAACTTTACATATAATTGATGCTCCCTCTGACAAGAGAATAAATTACAAAACTGACACGGACGGCTGCGCTCACATATACAGACACATTATTAAAAAGCATAAATGTAAGCAAAAATAATTTAGTTGACATAGACTGGTTGTGCGGACAAGTTACTGTCGTTTATACTTTATATTCATAGATGTAATTATTGTCATAATTGTTAAGTGTTTTTGTATATTTAATGTTAAAAATATTTGTTTTTATAGTGACACCCCTGAAGATGATTGACGAAGTCAATCGAAATATTGGGAATTTTAAAATAAAAAAAATTAATAAAAACACTACATCGTTGTTTTTTAAATTACATGACCTCAAGCCGGACAAAAACATCTACACATTGTTAAAAAAATTCTTGAATATTAATCTAAGAAACAATTCTCGTTCGTTTGCAGAGACTTATTTCTTAATTTCTTTATGAATTATTCTAAACAACCACTGCGAAGGCGCCTATCTTGCCTTCGCAACAATCATTAAGTAATAGCTCAACTCCTTATGGCAGAGGTATCATGAAACTTCTGAGAAATATTTCATGTTGTCATTTTTTGTATCAGTTTTGCATACTCTGAAACAAAACTATTTGTTTGATTTTTTTAGTTAAATTTAACTTATTTTAATTTCACCTTTTTTCCTTGTATAAAATAAAATGTTCCTCAGTTTAAGTAAAAATTTACTCGTTTACTTAGATTTAGGAAATTTTCAGCAAAATTTTACTAAGATTTAGTAAAAATTTACTTAGTTTTAGGAAAATTTTACTTAAATTTAGTAAAAAATTATTTGGTAAGTAAAATGAACTTGGTTTCCTAAATTTTAGTTAATTTTAACTCATTATAGGGTTAAATTTTTAATGAGTGTAGATGAAAACCCTCCAGGGGAAAATCCTGCGCACGGGCCTGCTTTCATAGAGTAACATAAAATATTGCAGTATCTAGAGATAACTTCTGAAATACCTCAGTAATTACGATCTCTAGATATTTTAGTTATTAATATAACCATATTTTTAACAGCCTGTGAGTCGGTAATACCACTTTTTAATAAGGCAACAAAGGTGGTCCGCGTGTTCAATTGGGATTCAAGGTTCGCACTCAGATTCAAAATTTTACATGGACTTAGTAATTAAGTTTGTTTGCGAATATTTCAAAAAGTATTGAGAATATCGTGGTGGTACTGCGGTGGCGAAAAAGTACTGATTTTTTCTCGTCTGACTGCGTAGACGCGCAAAATAGGAGGATTTTTTTCAAATTCTAACTTTTAGGTTCAAAATGAAAAAAAGGAATAAAACTGGTTTCAAGCATGCGGCTGATGCTAGAACCATGAAATTAGGTGTGAGCATTCCACAGTGGACGCGTAACATGGCGGATCTTCAATATTAGCACTTTTCGTACCAAAATGGTACAGACATTTGGTCTGTAGCTTGTATGAAGAAATTACAAATGAAGGAAATCTACCCTGAGAGAATGTATGAATGATGAAACATAACAATTTATTTAAAACAGTGTGCATTACTATATCGTACTCAAAAACCGTAATGTGTATAAGTTTTCCTAATTTTTTCCTATGTCTCTAATCTGTTGGTAATACTGTGGAATGCACTCCGTGGTGGTTGCTACACTAATTTCCATATATGGGTCCTGCTTCATTTTCGTGTTACTTCTTATAGTTCACTGACTACGAAGTCCATTCTATTCATTCTTTCTGTTCTCCCTTAGCACCAATTCCGAAGGATTTCACAGGGTTCGAATTTAAGCATTTCGCAAAATCGAGCCACCCTATTGTGCAAATATTTCCTCTTGTGTTTGTGGGTACACCGTACTGTTGAAGTAACCTAAACTATAGCACCATTATGCATGTACACACATGCCTCAAATTCAAATATTTATTTAATTAATTTATTATAATTATAGCAAGATATTTGCCTCGCAGCCATACGTAAACGTAACCACTTCCGGTCGACCTCAAACATCACTTGATGTTAATCATTTCTTATCACAGAGTGTTTAATCATAATATGTACTTCATTAAACAGTACACAGCAATTGTAGTTGTGTGTAGTTGCTCTCACCTTCCTTCACATGCACATTACTCATACGCCTACGTATTCCTCTAAAGAGGTAGGTAAATATGTATTGTATGCCTTCGTTCTTCTTATGTAACATTGAATTAAATTAAATATTCCACACTTTGTGAATAATTTGATTTTAATCAAATAAAGTTGGTTAAATATTTGCAATTAAATTGTGACATTGTGTGTTGCGCACTTCATATTCCCAAGTATGTACGAACATGTACGTTCGGATAGATTCCCACCACTACCACCACCACCGAAGTGTGTTCCATTAACACTTCAAATGGATTGCACTCACAACTCACTGCTTATGCGAACAGATATTATCATCGGAATGATAATAATAATACGGAATATAATGGTCTGTTCGGGCGATACGAGCAGCTCACAACAAGTAGAGCAACAGCAACAGCAATGACAGCAACTAAATAGTTAAGTTTATACGGCCGTATAATAAAGTTGAATTAATGAAATTCAATTATTTATCTTTCACACACAATACACATCGACTTTGTTTAAATACCAATTTTACTGCACAATCGTTACACACACCACATTCAGTACGACCATTATCTGATATATCTACGTTCAGCCAGGGCAGTGGGCATTATAACCCAGCAAACACAGCGGGGATGAAATGTTGTAATGAAGTCCACCTTGGTGGAGGTAAAACTTTCAACAAAATCCAATCCAAGTCTGCATGGCACAGTGGCTCAGAATCAAAATCCATCGACCCAAATTCAATAACTTTTCTTCTAGTAAACATTTTTGAGTTCTGTAAAAACAAATCTAGACAAAGCAAGTAAGAAGGCGTTAAGTTCGGCCGGGCCGAATCTTATATACTCTCCACCACGAAGTGCATTCCACAGTATTACCAGCAGATTAAAGGATGTCGACTTTACATAGAAGCACGGTACCATATTACGAAATTTTTGATATTTTTGTGCACATTACTATAATTGTTTACTATTTCAAACTATAACGTATACTTATGCGCACTGTTTAAAATCGACTACAATATATAAATAAAATGCTGTAATTGTGAAAGTGAGCATGCCTAAATATTAGGCGATTGTCAGTTGCCATTAGAAAGAAGCATTTTCAAATACAGACAAAGTGATAAGAAAATTATAAATTTTAAAGATATCCCCATTCGCCCCATTCTCCGCCCAAATGTACAAATTTCAAAAAAACCTTTTTCGAGTCTTCATAGTCAGAATTTATACACCGAATTTCAGGATTTCAACTTCAGCGGTTTGGTAGGTCCCACGAAAATGTACGAATTTCGAAAAATTCCTCTATTTTACGTGTCTATGCAATTAGAGGGATATACACACCGAATTTCATGATTCTAGCAGTTGTCGTATCATTGGTACCATATTTTATCCCTTTTTGTCCCATTTCGCCAGCTAAAATTTTTATTTTGCTTCCAAGCTACAAGAGGAATGTCCGCAACAAATTTCAAATGAATGAAAATCAGAAATTTAATTAATAAGCTAAGGCTACCAATATTTGTATACTATGTATATATGTATATAATGAAAATAATACTTCAATTCATATAGTAAATATAAGGCAGCAATCATAAATACACTAAATATTGGGGGACAGAGAGTGTATTTTCAGCTACAGTGGTTTGGTTGGTTGTATTTCCATCCTATCCATCCGAATTTGGAAAAAAATATTTTTCGTGGCTATGCAGTCAGAGGAATGTATACACCGAATTCCATGATTCTATCAGCGGCCATTTTGTTGGTACCATTTTTATCCCTTTTTTCAATTTTGCCCCCTCAAGAGTACGACTATCTAAAATCTCTTTATTTTACGTATCTACACAATTAGAGGGATGTACACACCGAATTTCATCATCAGCTAGTATTCGTTTAGTTGGTACTATTTGCCCCTGTAGTCATTGTATCCCTTGAAAGTACGAATTTGGAAAAAACGTTTTATTTTTCGTGTCTACGCAGTCAGAGGATTGTATACTCCGAATTTCATGATTCTAGCTGCGGCCATTTGGTAGGTACAAATTTTATCCCCTTTTTCCATTTGAACCCCAAAAAGTACGAATTTTGGAAAGTTCATTTATTTTACGTGTCTACGCACACAGAGGAATGTATACATCGAATTTCATTATTCTAGGTGCAGCCGTTAAGTTGGTACTATTTTTATCCCTCTATCCCCATATATCCCTTAAAAGTACGAATTTAGAAAAAATATTTTATATTATGTATCTACTCTACTAGAGGAATGTACACGCCAAATTTCGTGTTTCTATCTGTTGTCGTTTGATAGGTACCATTTTTATCCCTTTTTGTCCCATTTCGCCCCCTACAAATAAAAAACACTCTATGGTGCCCTTTTATGCTATAAAGGGAATGTGCTTTGCAAATATCAAGTAAATACAAGCTAATATGTTGAAAAAACATGCTGAAATACTCTAAATATTAGGGGTATTTTCAGTCCTTGTGAGGGAAATTTTTTTCCCTCTTGGCCGATTTCGCCCACTTTCAATCCCAACTGATCTACAATTTGAACCTCCTGGCTTATTTCATTCGGCCGCTATCGTGCTTTCAACAGACAGACAGACGGACATGGTTATATCGTCTTCGAATTTTACCACGACCCAGCTCTCCCAGCAACTCTTCAACCTTTCCAACTACGTGTATATTTCGTTAAATTCTTTTGAAGGAAAAAAGTTGGTGTGTTGGTCCAAATTCAGACATTTGTTCAAAAAGGATATTTTTTAAAATGTTTATTACAAAAATACTATATTTTGCACAAACATGAAGCTAAGAAATACAATTGAGTGCAAAGCTCTTAAAAGAAATTACGTTTTTTTTCAATTTCAAAAATCTAAAAAGGGTGAAAATCTGTGATAAAAAAATATTTTTTCTTCGCATTATGAACAAATACGAAAAAATATGTTAAAATAATATAAAAACAAAAAATAAAAAATTCAAAAAATAAAAATTCTTTAAAATCGAAAAATACTAAAAGTAGTCAACTTTGGAGCGATTTCTGAAATATATCCGATTTCCCGATTTTTAATGTTAATATCTCAAAATAATAATTGGGCCCTTGTCTAATTTAGTTTTTTTACCTAACTCCAAAATATCTGCTAGAGCAGTTTGAATTTTGGGCTATTTGGATTTTGATTCTGAACCACTGTGAGACGTCCATTTCATTTTTTGGCGTCTGTCAAATCTGCTGTTTGTTATTGGGAGGCCAACTCTAAAGAGGTTTGAAAACTAACCTTCTATATCTATATTCACTACTCACTCAAATATGCCTTCCCAATCAGGCATGATATGATGCCTTCTTCCGACTTATTCCAAGTGTAAGGAAAATGTCGCTACACATTTCCCACCCAATGTATTTTTTTGTTCCGCAGCCGCTTCATAAAATGCCCAATCTGGTAGCAAAACAGTAGACGAAGATAAATATGAAAACAAAAATTATCAATATGAATTTGCCACACAGACCATGACTATTTTCGCTGGGTTACCAATGAATGTAATTATGTTGTTATACCACGTTTTGGCTTTTGCTCATAGTCTTGGCATTGCTACTTTCACAAATGCAGCAACACGGTCAACGACAACAGGAACAACAACAACATCGACAACAATAATAACACCAACGCCAACAACTTACTGTACTTAACAATAATGTTTGTGATTTTGTTTGCGTTCTATTGCCATGCTCTTTATTAATACTGATAATCGCAATTCTATTCGTTTGGCATGTGAACAAAACTAATTATTGCTGATTGCTTTTTCATTTTATCTTTATTACGTTTCGGTTAACACGCTCCGCTCCTCGTACACAGGACATGATAATATCACAGCGTGTCAAATTAGACACACAGCGAAAGAGCGCCACGAAGAGATAGAGCCAAAGAGAGCATGAAATACAACTGTCTGTTTCCTAATTAGTCCTTGTCGCAGATAATGGGAATGGCGCTTCATAATCGTGCAAGCGAAAGTCAAGATTATTCTCGAGAAAATTAAAAGTGGAAAAAGTTGAAAATGACAGTTCATTACTTATTAATTTATTGATACTTAAATTATGCGCGTGTTTTTAAATTTTGATTGAGGATCGAATGCAATTGATGCGGCAAGGACAACTATCTTTGGGGACAATTCCAATACCAATCTATCAAATGTGAGAGGAGAAAACTAATATTGGCAACGTTTTTGCATGGCTGATATAAATGGAAGATATGACGATTGGCGTTATTACCATAAAAATAATATAATATAAAAACAAGTAAGGAAAGGCTAAAGTCGGGCGGGGCCGACTATATAATACCCTACACCACTCCCTCGCATGTATCTCGCTTTGATTACTAAACCCACGTATTTCATGGAAGCAATTTTATGTACAGGGTGATTTTTTAAGAGCTTGATAACTTTTTTTTAAAAATAAACGCATAAAATTTGCAAAATCTCATCGGTTCTTTATTTGAAACGTTAGATTGGTCCATGACATTTACTTTTTGAAGATAATTTCATTTAAATGTTGACCGCGGCTGCGTCTTAGGTGGTCCATCCGCTTAGTCCAATTTTGGCATTTCCACGTTTTTGAGTAACAGAGACCCAATTGGTGCGAACGGCGACGAATCGAAAATTGGTGGTCATCATTAACACTGGCCGATACAGCTGCGATATTTTCTTCAGTTCGCACTCTACGTAAGCGTGTTGGTGGTTTAATGTCCAACAATGTAAATTTGGTGCGAAATTTAGTCACAATAGCCCGAATAGCCGCTTCAGTGGGTCGATTAAACTGACCATAAAATGGAAGCGCGCAATGAACTTTCTTAACAGAGCACGCATTTTGATAATAAAATTCAATAATTTGCAAGCGTTGTTCGTTTGTAAGACGATTCATGATGAAATGTCAAAGCATACTGAGCATCTTTCTCTTTGACACCATGTCTGAAATCCCACGTGATCTGTCAAATACTAATGCATGAAAATCCTAACCTCAAAAAAATCACTCTTTAGTTCATAAAAATTATACAGTTACTATAAATTCATCTTTAGTCATATTTAACGTATATTGTACAGACAAATACAAATTATACAGTAGTGATAGGATGAATCGGACCGACATTTCAAAAGGGTGCCGATAACAACATTTTGGGCCTGGTCCAAACCTGGGCCTATATATTTCTCATTCACGGTAGGTATTCCTAGTTGAAAAATATCATGATCTGCAAAATTTGATGAAGATACGATGTAAGATGTAGTTTCTAGAGCTGTAATAGATCAGATTGGCCCCATATGGGTTATACCAAAGTATGGACATATGGGCATCTCCCAAACAAGCAAGGAAAGGCTAAAGACGGACGGACTTTCTATCACATTACAATTCAATTCGGTAAAAAATTGAAATCGGGAAGGATTTTTGCATCCTGTAAATGTATGTGTTTGACAAAAAATGTTAAATCGGAAAGGACATTTGTATGGGGGTATATTGAAACCTGGAACGATGTGACCCGCTTTCACCATGTCTGTTTATTTGTGAAATATAATATGTAAAATTTGGCCAAAATCGGTTAAACATTAAGGAGCGACATATGTATGGGGGCTATATCTTAATCTGAACCGATCTTACCCAATTTTTGCACACGTGTTTCTAGTTCGATTATAAGATGTTGTGCCAATTTTAAAGAAAATCGGGCACAATATGTGGATTTTAGAGCGGAAAATGTCAAATCGGGAGCGACATTTGTATGGGGGATATATCTAAATCTGAACCGATCTTACCCAATTTTTGCATACGTGTTTCTAGTTGGATTATAAGATGTTCTGCAAAATTTAAAGAAAATCGGGTACAATATGTCGTTTCTAGAGCGGAAAATGTCAAATCGGGAGCGACATATGTATGGGGGCTATATCTA
The DNA here is from genome assembly GCA_947397865.1 of Polietes domitor. Taxonomy (NCBI): domain Eukaryota; kingdom Metazoa; phylum Arthropoda; class Insecta; order Diptera; family Muscidae; genus Polietes; species Polietes domitor. The sequence continues at coordinate 137,969,133 of OX377621.1, read as the reverse complement.
AATCTGAACCGATCTTACCCAATTTTTGCATACGTGTTTCTAGTTCGATTATAAGATGTTGTACCAAATGTAAAGAAAATCGGGTACAATATGTGGTTTCTAAAGTGGAAAATGTCAAATCGGGAGCGACATTTGTATGGGGGCTATATCTAAATCTGAACCGATTTCCTCCAAATTCAATACCAATGGTCCTTGGCCAGAAAAAATAACTTCAGCCAAGTTTCATGACAATCGGACAACAATTGCGACCTGTAGAGTGCGAACAAGCTTAGATGGACAGCAGACGGACGGACAGACGGACAGACGGACAGACAGACATCGTTAAATCGACTCAGCTGGTGATTCTAAGCCGATCGGTATACTTAAAGGTGGGTCTAGCTCGATTATTTCTTGGTGTTACAAACATTTGGCGCGAAACTAACTTATAATACCCTAGACCACGTAGTGGTGTAGGGTATAATAATACCCTAGACCACGTAGTGGTGTAGGGTATAAAAATATAAAATTCGTCATCTATAAATCGGTAAACATTGATACGATTTTGCAAGAAACTGATACTACAGGGTATGTAATAACATAATTTAGCTATATTAAAATAACTATTTAACGCACTAAAAACCAATGAGGGGCAAAAAAGCCAGACCACATGTGAGCAAATTCTCATATTTCGGAAGTTTCCGGCAATAATTGTGAGCTGGGTGATTCGATATAGAGCAGCTACGGTCGAAATCAATTTTACAAAACAAGTATAAATTTCGCATGAACAAATTGAGATAACATATATTGAAACTAATCTTGTTGGGGTTCCAATAATTTCGATAATGTCGAAATCTATACTCTATTTGCATGAACAAAAGCGTTTTGAATGTAATACGTTGGAATTTCACCATTATGTCGATTTCGAATGTCATACAGTGGTTCCAAATCGATATTCATGGAATTGATGCTGTAAGTTTTGTAGGGAAAGAGATATGTTGTCAAAATTTAACAGGCCTCGTGCAAAGGTTTTTTCCAGATCATTTGAAAAATTTCCAATCCTTAGCTGGTAGGGGGGTTACTTGGCTGACCTTCCACAATTGGTCATTTCAAATTTGGAATGATTGGCAAAATTACAATTATGCATCGATATTTTACATCGTGATAGTGTTTTTCAAATATTAGTTGAATCGGGTTTTAACTTAAACACATATGTGCGTAGTTGTGCACAAAATGGGCGGTAATGGAAAGTGGTCGCGGCACCTCATATACGAAGTTAAACCCTGTTATTGAATATTGTCTGTTCTATGAGACCTAGAGTGCTGAAATTTTGTGCAAAAGCATCTAGCATAAACCTGCGTAGTTGTGCCAAAAATGGAAAGAAATGGAAAAGTGGGCGTGGTAGTGGAAGTATAAGATATTTTAACAAATTTGAAGAAGATTCGGTAAAATGTGTGATGTCTAGAGCAGAAAAAGTGAAATAGTGGGGCGAAATTTGAATGGGAGCTATATATAAATCTGAACCGATCCGAACTATTTTCACCATAGGTGTTTCTAGTTTAAATATAAGATGTTTTGCCAAATCTGAAGACGATCTGATACAATATGTGGTTTCTAGAGCGGAAAAAATTCAAATCTAGAGCGAGATTTGTATGGGAGCTATATATAAATCTGAACCGATCTAACATATTTTTACCACATATGTTTCTAGTTAAAATGTAAGATGTGTCGCCTATTTTGAAGCACATCTGTTAAAATATGTGGTTTCTACAGCAGAAAAAGTCAAATCGGGAATGAAATTCGTATGGGGGCTATATCTAAATCTGAGCCGATCTGGCTCATTTTCAACGTGGGTGTTTCTAGTTGAAATATAAGGTGTTTTGCCAATTTTGAAGAACATCTGTTAAAACATGTGGTTTCTACAGCAGAAAAAGTCAAATCGGGAGTGAAATTCGTATGGGGGCTATATCTAAATCTGAACCGATTTCCTCAAATTAAATAGCGTTCGTTCATATCCCGAAAAACTTCGTTGTGCTAAGTTTCATTTGGTTCTGTCTACAATGGCGACCTGTATCGTGTTTACAAGAATAGATGGACAGACAGACGGACGGATTCTAAATCGATTCAAAAAGTGATTCTAAGTCGATCGGTATAATTAACAATGGGTCTATCTCTCTTCCTTTTGGGTGTTACAAATAAATGCACAAAGACATAGTACTCTCGTGGAGTGTATAATATGAAAATAAATCATTAGTTTGACATCAAATTTAAAGATTATTTGTAATGTTGGACTCCTTTAAATAAAAGGACTTCTCTCTTTTCTCTAATATTCGAAAAGTTAATCAATCTCATATTACCTACAAGGACGAGTATAATATAAGTATCGTGAAAAAAATGGTGACGCCACCGCCAGATTTTTCTTCTGCCCATAACAAATGCATGTGGAATCTAGAACGAACATTGCCAATTAGACTCACAGTATTGCTGTGATGCCAGGATGGGGTATACTAACTTTGTCATTCCGTTTGTAATACCTTGAAATATCGACCTGAGACCCTATAAAGTATATATATTCTTGATCGTCATGAAATTCTTGAAAGCACGCTAGAATCTAAACGAATGGAGCTAGGACGTCCAAATTTTGCATAAATACGTCTTATAGTCGTAGATAGGTTGGGATTGAAGTTGGGCGCAATCGACCCAAAGGGAAAAAATTTTCCCTCACAAGGACTGAAAAAACCCATAATAACCCCTAATATTTTAGAGTATTTAAGCATATTTGTTCAATATGTCTGCTTGTACTTACTTGATATTGGGTATGTGCATTCCCACGATAACAAAAACGTGCAACGATTTTTATTCGTAGGAGCTGAAATAGGGCAAAACGGGATAAAAATGGTACATTTCAAACGACAACAGCTAGAAACACGAGATTTGGTATGTTCATTCTTCTAATTGAGTAGATACATAATGTAAAAGTATTTTTTCCAAATTCGTACTTTTAAGGTGTAAAATAGGAATAGAGGGATAAAAATGGTACCAACCAAACAGCTGCGTCTAGAATAATGAAATTCGGTGTATACATTCCTCTGATTGCGTAGACACGTAAAATAAATGGATTTTTCAAAATTAATACTTTTTGGGTTAAAATGGAAAAAGGGGATAAAAATAGTACCAACCAAATGACAGCAGCTAGAGTCGTGAAATTCGGACTATACATTCCTCTGGCTGCGTAGATACGAAAAATAAAAGTTTTTTTTTACTTCCAAGGGATGCAATGGGTACAGAGGGATAAAAATAGTACCAACTAAACGACTTACTAGAATGATGAAATTCGGTGTGTATAAAGGGTTTTTACTCTTAAGGGGGTAAAATAGCAAAAAGGGAATAAAAATGGTACCAACCAAATGGTCGCAGCTAGAATGGAATTCGGTGTATTTATTCCTCTGACTGCAAAGACACGCAAAACAAAAAGATTTTTTGAAATTTGTAATTTTTACTTTAACGGCAAAAATTGGTTGAATCTCACTATGTACGAGAGATATTAGATTTTCAAAATGTATACTTTTGCAATTAAAATAGAAGAGAAATACACCCACTATCAACCAATATTTATGATATTAAAACTTTTTTGAAGACATAAATATTAAAAATTTATTTTTTGAATTGACTTGAACTGTTTTTCGAAATATATAAACGTAAACGTATTGGTTGACTTGTTGCGTTGTAAGCGTGGTTTGAAATAATAAAAATATTATATTTATTTATAAAATTATTTTTTTATATTTGGTTTGTTTTGGCTATATTAGAAAATATATTTTTCTGTAATATTTCTGCACTTCTACGAAAATCGATATCCTCTGTGGAATGCAATCCATGGTGGAGGGTATATAAAGTTCGGCCCGGCCGAACTTAACGCCGTTTTTACTTGTTTTAGTTAATTTTCGGTCACTAATAAAAAAACGTTCTATGATGCTTGTAATAATGTAAAAAGTGGCGTATTAAAAACAAATTAACTCCGAAACAAAGACTTTTTGCAATATTAAAACCCGGCTAAGACCAATATAAGAAACACGGGTTTTCTGGTTTTCAAAAAACTACGATTTTAAAAGACCCGACGGTCGGTTTCATATGAAAAACCCGGTTGACACGGTTTTCGGTCTCGTGTTTGATCACTCTAGTGCTGCTTCAGGGATACCACGCCCAATGTCATTAATGTAGCGGCAGTAGTTTGGCATACAGCTTCAGTTTGTATCAAGTACGACTCCTCTATCATATCCCAATACTATTTTGATGGCTGTGACTCTACGTATACGATTATTTAAAGATTTTTTGTAAATATGATTTAGGTTTAAAGGAAATCTCATCACTTTGTGCGTGCGGATTGTACGGTATAGGTAAATGATTCTTGTATCATCTCTTCTTTCGCCTACTTCGCATGAGATAAACAAAAGCTAATGGTTCAGTTGAACGTTTCCAAGAGCAATTTAACCAGAGTTCACTCACTGACCCCAACACTTTATATCCTTTGTTTAAATTATCGAAAGTAATAATTCATTCTTCTAAATTTGCCGATATTTTTGAACAAAAACTCAATGACGTGGAACTTTATGACACGCACATGTGTGGAAAACCAAAGAAGAAAAATCAAGTCATTCGGGATCACACACGCACTCACTCTCCCGTACTCCCACACACGCATGTGGCAACGTAAGCAAATTTAGGCAACGCCTCAATTCACTGGAAAACTGATTCGGTTATACACGGAGCTAGCAGCCAGTACAACAGCAATAACCGAAGCATCTCAAAGAAGCAACAACATCTTTATTATTCATGCTACTGCCTTGTTGTGTTAAAGTTTAAACCAAGCTAACGCATACACACACAGCCACCTTAATGTACTACTGCAGCTAACAATATCTTGACTGGGTATGAATAATACCCATTTCATTTCCAAATTTTACATAGAGACCCATCCACATATAAAGATTGTATTCGAGTAGTAGTCGAGGTTCATATGCCCATTCAAGCGTTAAACATGGGAGCCGATGTTGCTGTTGTTGCTGCTGTTGTTGTTTATGTTGCTGATGTAAGACCATCATCTTCATCATTATCCTCATCGAGCCCGAAATTGAAGTGTATCATGCGGCATTGGCAGGCAAGTAAGTGTCTTTTGTGGTAGAACTTCTGCTAGGCATGGGTAATTTGAATCTTTGCAAAATGGTTATCAAATTGGAGCTAAAACTATAAAGCATTATATTTGAAATATCAATCAAATAGTTTTTTATTCTTCATGTATGTTCAGAAAGATGGCGACATGAAATATCATGTCACGAAAAAAACCAAAATTAAATAAGTCTCAGTGGGGTCAAAAATAAAAGAAATGGCAAAGCTGCCGCGGCATACACATTCCAAATTTTATCATTCTATCATTATCATTATCAAGGTATGCGGTAGATATGATTCTGGCTGTCATAGGCTGGATTTCTGCGGAAGATTTAACTATGTTTATTGATAAAAACAAAATAGATAGAGCTATATCTTAAGTCAGGAGAGAGATTTAAAAAAATATATTATATTTATTTTGATGGACGAAAATACAGGGTTTTCCAACAAAAGGTGTTATTTTGAATCACCCGGTATTTCGGTAGCTCTCATTTTTGAATCCATTGTAACCTCGGTGGCTACGCCAACCAGTAAAATTGTCGCATCTGGGGCTCGGAAAACCCAAGTGTTATTGTTGAGAAGCCTCTCCATTCTCATCGTTTGACTGTTTGGTGCGGTTTATGGTCCGGCGGGGTCATTGGACCTTACTTTTTCGAAAATGAGTTTGGATCACTAGTTACGGTGAATGGAGATGATTAATAATTTTTTATGGTCGGATTTGGATGGCGCTACGTGCCACACAAGTAACAAAACCATTGCTCTTTTACGGGAAATGTTTCCGGACCGTGTTATCTCTCGAAGAGGAGATCACAATTGGCCACCAAGATCTTGTGATTTAACACCTTGCGACTTCTTCCTATGGGCCACGTAAAAGATAAGGTCTACACCAACAGCCCAGCGTCGATTCAAGACCTCAAAGATAGAATTCGTGAGGCTATCGAGGACATAGGACAGCCGATTTGGTTATGGAAAATTTCATGAAAAAGTTATGGTCCTGTAAGCGTGGTGGCCATTTGACTGATGTTGTTTTTCATTATTAACGGCATTCCTTCCTCTTTATTATGAAATAAACATCCTATCATTTATCTCAAAAATGTCATGTTTCTTTGAATACCAAAATAACACCTCTTCTTGGAAACCCCTGTACAACAATAAGATGACACTGTGCATAATTAGCTGATATAAATAACCACTCCAATAACCCCTACTTATTAGAGTGGATTCAAAATAATACTTTTCGATGTTCCCCACTAAAATGAAAGTTTTGGTTTATTTTATGCGTTCTCCCACAATAGTTTAGCATTGTCCGTTTTGCGCTGGCCGCTTTTAAAATAAATTAGGTTCTTATTGCAAAGAATTCACCTTGCATTATGAAGAAAATCGCTGGAGATTAGAACTCGACTTGAGACTTATTAAAACATTTCTAAAGGTTACAATATGACCAAGTAGAAAGGCCAAATTTTTATGATTTTAAAGTTTTTTTGCTCCCAAGGGTTCCAGGTGTTTCCAGGTTTTGCCCAAAGTTTTGCACTTTTGTATGGATCCCAAAGATTTGGGGCCTCTGTGTCATTTTTGCAAAAAAAGTGATCATTTTCTCAGGCTCATATCTTGCAAACCGTTTGCAATTTTGATTTACTCTTTGTGGCAAAGTTGTAGCTCTTGTTATAAAAACCAATCATTTAAATCAAAAAAACTTCATCTTCAAGGTCAAAATCGCAAATGTCTTCGAACAAATCTTATAGGCTGTAGTGTGTGTAGGTAGCGTATACGTGCTGTTGATAAAGGATAATATCACTCATACGCACTGTAGTCGGACTGGCGATTAACAGAAACAGTCCTGCAAGATAAATATATTTTTCCTACCTAAACGGTGTTAAGAATCATACCTAGGAAGTTCTTATGTTCTAGAAAGTTGTTTATTGAGATCTTAGGTATATTTTTGTAGTTGATTGTTTCCTTAAATTTTAAACTGTTTGCTACCTATGGACCTGAACAGAGGAAAAAGGTAAAAAAATCGAATTGTTTGCGATTTTGACTTCAAGGTCAAGGTCAAGTGACGTTTTTTGTTCTTTATGACAAGAGTTCTTTGCATGATATGAGCCTCACAACGAAGCCCCAAACCTTTGGGGGTCATAAAAAAGTGCATTACTTTGGGCAAAACTGGAAGACGCTGCTTTTTTGGTCTTTTATCACGTGGTGGTGTTCGTATATGGTTATATTTTTTCGCGTTGCACTGTGTAATTCAACAAGAAACATTAGCGGTAAATACAAATTTCACTGTCGATTTAACTTTATCCGCTCATATGCTAACCGATTTTCTACAAATTTTGGCAGTACCTTAGAATAGAAACATCTATGGTGGAAGTGGATAAGATCGGTTCAGATTTAAATATAGCTCCCACACTATTTCGCTCACAATTTGACTTTTTCCGCCATAAAGACCCCATACAAAAAACGTTCCCGATATCACTTTTTTCACCGAAATGTTTATATTATGTCTTTCTTTATCAAAATTTACTAAAAAATCATATTTTTTCCAGAAAAACAAATACTTCTTGAACACTGTGTAAAATATTCTAAAATTAAGATATGATATCGACATTTTTATATAATGTAGAAGAAATGACTCCAAAACATGGCTAACACGTTTTTGAAAATTTGGGGAAAATATGTTCCAAAATTAGGAACATTGGACATTTGTATGAGTCCTTTCCGATTTATCTTTTTATACCCTCCACATCCAGAATGGGGGTATACCAACTTTGTCATTCCCCTTGTAACATCTTGAAATATCGACCTGAGACCCTATTAAGTATATATATTATTGATCGTCATAAAATGCTACCCATGTCCGTCCTTCCGTCTGTTGAAAGCACGCTAGCATCTAAACAAAAGGAGCTAGGAAGTCCAAATTTTCCATAAATGCGTCTTATAGTCGTAGATCGGTTGAGATTAAAACTGGGCAATATCAACGCAAAAGGAAAAAATTGTCCCTCACAAGGACTAAACATAATCATATTAACCTCTAATATTTTAGAGTATTTAAGCATATTTTTTCAATATGTCTGCTTGTACTTATTTGATATGGGTATGCGCATTCCTCCTACAACAAAAACGTTCGTAGGGGGTGAAATAGGGCAAAAAGGGATACAAATGGTACATTAAGGGTGATTTTTTAAGAGCTTGATAACTTTTTTTTTTAAAAAAAACGCATAAAATTTGCAAAATCTCATCGGTTCTTTATTTGAAACGTTAGATTGGTCCATGACATTTAATTTTTGAAGATAATTTCATTTAAATGTTGACCGCGGCTGCGTCTTAGGTGGTCCATTCGGAAAGTCCAATTTTGGGCAACTTTTTCGAGCATTTCGGCCGGAATAGCCCGAATTTCTTCGGAAATGTTGTCTTCCAAAGCTGGAATAGTTGCTGGCTTATTTCTGTAGACTTTAGACTTGACGTAGCCCCACAAAAAATAGTCTAAAGGCGTCAAATCGCATGATCTTGGTGGCCAACTTACCGGTCCATTTCTTGAGATGAATTGTTCTCCGAAGTTTTCCCTCAAAACGGCCATAGAATCGCGAGCTGTGTGGCATGTAGCGCCATCTTGTTGAAACCACATGTCAACCAAGTTCAGTTCTTCCATTTTGGGCAAAAAAAAGTTGGATATCATCTCACGGTAGCGCTCACCATTCACAGTTACGTTACGATTCGCATCATCTTTGAAGAAGTACGGTCCAATGATGCCACCAGCCCATAAACCGCACCAAACTGTGACTTTTTCTGGATGCATTGGTAGCTCTTGCAATGCTTCTGGCTGATATTCACTCCAAAATCGACAATTCTGCCTATTTACGTACCCATTGAGCCAAAAATGAGCTTCGTCGCTGAACACAATTTCTTTCTTTCTGAACTTTCATAACAGAGCACGCATTTTGATAATAAAATGCAATGATTTGCAAGCGTTGCTCGTTAGTAAGTCTATTCATGATGAAATGTCAAAGCATACTGAGCATCTTTCTCTTTGACACCATGTCTGAAATCCCACGTGATCTGTCAAATACTAATGCATGAAAATCCTAACCTCAAAAAAATCACTCTTTATTAAACGACAAAAGCTAGAAACACGAAATTCGGTGTGTTCATTCCTCTAATTGATCTAATTGATTGAAATCGTAATTTTATGGGACAAAATGGGAATGGAGGGATAAAAATGGTACCAACCAAATGACTGCAGCTAGAGTCATGAAATTCGGAGTATACATTCCTCTGACTGCGTAGACACGGAGGTAAAATAGGAAAAATGGGATAAAAGGGGATAAAAATGGTACCCACCAAATGGCCGCAGCTAGAATCATGGAATTCGGTGTATACATTCCTCTGACTGGATAGACACACAAAATAAAAAAGATTTTTCTATATTCGTAAGTTAGGTTATTTTGCACTATGCACGTGAGATAATGGAATTTCGACATTTTTAATTTTGGAATTGAAATAGAATGGAAATACAATTAAATGTAGTACCCACTATCTACCAATATTTATGATATTTAAGCTTTTTGAAAATATAAATATAAGAATATTTATTTTTTGAATTGACTTGAAATATTATTTCGATATGTAAACGTATTGGTAGCCTTGCCTTATAAGCGTGCTTTGAAATAATAAAAATATTATATTTGTTTATAAAATTATTATTTCTTGTAATATTACAGCACTTCGGTGAAAATCGACAGCCTCTGTGGAGTGCAATCCATGGTGGAGGGTATATAAAGTTCGGTCCGGCCGAACTTAACTCCGTTTTTACTTGTATTCTCTCAGCCACATATATTTGTAGATTTTGATATAATTTGGCAAAACATCTTCTGGCGAGTAAATGAGGCCCATAATACAATAGGAGACCAATGATGTATTTTGTATATGTGTATACATATATATTCAATTTAATTTGCCGACTTTTATTTACTCTGCGTATAGCAACCCGAATAAAGTGAAATCGACTCTCATCTAATGACGCCCAGCGTCATTGTGCCTGGCATTTCCCGGCGAATAGTGTCAGCCGGCGTCAGTTATATTTTTAGTCGTTATATAACATAATTTGTGCAGCACCAATTCGATAACCCTTTAAATAAGCCTGTATATATGTAAGTACATTAATTTATCAGAATCATTTACACAACAATAACAATAACAGCACTGATGGCAACAACATAATTTATGATATTAATGATGTTACATGTGGTTTTCACGATAATTCAATTATAAAATTTCGTCTGCAAAGTGGGAAAAGTTCAGTGGTGCAGAAGTTTTCGGTTGAAGCACCAGCTACAGCCTGGCACTGCCTGTCCTGAAAAACCACCAATCATGCCACTTTCACAGTTTTAATTAATTTTACTTCAGTTTGAATTTTATCTGGTTCTGCGAAGAATATGCTGAGGCTGAGAAATGGTTTCTTATGCAGTGGTCTTTTGAAATATTGGTCTAGAAGTGCACTTGAATGCCGTAATTGGACAAATAGATATGCCATTAGTTGAACTTACACATTGGGTGTTTGTTAGGGGGAGGCAAGAAATCGCAATAATGGGAAATTGTTTAAAGGTGTATGCGTAGGGTGAACATTAGAGATTTGAATTGGAAACAGCAACACTTTAACTACGTAAGAGTAAAATATCATCAAAACTTATATTTTTCATATCCCCATTGTACAATGCAGAGTATTTAACTTTGAAATCTAAACTTTAATCCTCCGCTTTCTTTCGAATATAAATTTACCGAGAATAAAACTGTAATGTAAACTTCTTCGACAAACATATACAACAAATAAATGTCATATTAAACAAATAATCACAATTCCAGACAATTCAACATCTAAGAGTTCACTACCATTCATTCAGTCCCGATATTTGTTTTGCTACTGTACATCCTGTGCGTATACTTGGAACACAATTTACGACATTTCTTTTCGTTTCACTCAAACAAAATCTCATCACGGCATTTCTAAAGAAATATTAACTTCACTATCACTTGTTTGGCAGTATCTCGTTAAGTGTCAACAGCAGCTTCCTTTCGGGTCTCTCGTTCGTTGCCAGCCAAATTCTTTTGTTTGACCCAAGGCAAAGAACAAGTAAAACAACAAAAGAATCAAATTAAAGTTGAACAGAATAAAAACGAAAATGGCCTCCGAAATGTCAGGTGACATATGAATAAGTCCGGCTGGCAGCCCCACCCACATACCAATTATATATTTTCGATGCTCAAGTTGGTAAATTAACACCACGTCTCCGATGCGGTGTCATGTGGACAGCCACTGGTCACTCAATTACGACGGGAAACTTAATTTGTATACCCTACACCACTTCGTGGACTAGGGTGTTATAAGCTAGTATCGCGCCAAATATTTGTAACACCAAGAAATAATCGAGCTAGACCCACCTGTAAGTATACCGATCGGCTTAGAATCACCAGCTGAGTCGATTTAACGATGTCTGTCTGTCCGTCCGTCTGCTGTCCATCTTAGCTTGTTCGCACTCTACAGGTCGCAATTGTTGTCCGATTGCCATTGCGATTGGATCTTGGCAGAAGTTATTTTTTCTGGCCAAAGACCATCGGTATTATATTTGGAGCAAATCGGTTCAGATTTAGATATAGCCCCCATTCAAATGTCGCTCCCGATTTGATTTTTTCCGCCCTATAAAGCATATATAGTACCCGATTTTCTTCAAGTTTGGCTTAACACCTTATCATCAAACTAGAAATACCTGTGGCGAAAACGGGTTAGATCGGTTCAGATTTAGATATAGCACCCATACAAATGTCGCTCCCGATTTCACTTTTTCCGCTTTAGAAACCACATATTGTACCCGATTTTCTTTAAAATTGGCACAACATTTTATAATCCAACTAGAAACACCTATGCTGAAAGTGGGTAAGATCGGTTCAGATTTAGGTATAGCTCACATACATTTACAGGATGCAGAAATCCTTCCCGATTTCACTCTTTTACCGAATTGAATTGTAATGAGATAGAAAGTCCGTCCGTCTTTAGCCTTTCCTTACTTGTCCGATTCATCCTATTACTACTGTATAATTTGTATTTGTCTGTCGGATAATTGGATCAATTACCATATTCCTTAAATATGACTAAAGATGAATTTATAGTAACTGTATAATTTATATGAACTACATAAAATTGCTCCCATGAAATACCTGGGCTTAGTAATCAAAGCGAGGTACATACACAGGGTGTGGTGTAGGGTATTATATAGTCGGCTCCGCCCGACTTTAGCCTTTCCTTACTTGTTAAAAATAATTTCTTTCTATACCTCCAAGAATCTGATTTTGGAGAAATAAAGAAAACAATTATATTTTAGACTTGAAACAATATGGCGAATTGGTTTCGTATCTTTTAAATTATTGGCTTAATCGTTTATTCGATTTATCTGGAACAGGGTTAAACATTTATTAATTAATTCATTTGTCCAATCCAAGAAAGAATAATTAATACTTGTTATTTGGACAAGAATTTTCTTCAAGATGCTCTGACTGACTCACATATTCATATTAGTTTTGTACAAGTTTAAATCGGCAAATAAAATTCTAAAGACGTCCGCAGTATTTGGGTGAATTTAAATGTTCCATAATGGTTTGAGATCAGTTGGATTTGTATACCATCCGCCTCTAACTTTGTTTGTAACACCTTCAAATATCTACCTGGGACCCTATAAAGTATATATGTAAAGGGTGATTTTTTAAGACTTGATAACTTTTAAAAAAAAAAAAAAAACGCATAAAATTTGCAAAATCTCATCGGTTCTTTATTTGAAACGTTAGATTGGTCCATGACATTTACTTTTTGAAGATAATTTCATTTAAATGTTGACCGCGGCTGCGCCTCAAGTGGTCCATCCGCTTAGTCCAATTTTGGCATTTCCACGTTTTTGAGTAACAGAGGCCCAATTGCTGCGAACGGCGACGAATCGATAATTGATGGTCATCATTAACATTGGCCGATACAGCTGCGATATTTTCTTCAGTTCGTACTCTACGTAAGCGTCTTGGTGGTTTAATGTCCAACAATGTAAATTTGGTGCGAAATTTAGTCACAATAGCCCGAATAGCCGCTTCAGTGGGTCGATTAAACTGACCATAAAATGGAAGCGTGCGATGAACTTTCTTAACAGAGCACGCATTTTGATAATAAAATTCAATGATTTGCAAGCGTTGCTCGTTAGTAAGTCTATTCATGATGAAATGTCAAAGCATACTGAGCATCTTTCTCTTTGACACCATGTCTGAAATCCCACGTGATCTGTCAAATACTAATGCATGAAAATCCTAACCTCAAAAAAATCACTCTTTATATTCTTGATCGTAATAAAATTCTAAGACGATCTGGGCATGTCCGTCCATCCGTCTGTTGAAGGCACGCTAGCATCTAAACGAAAGAGGCTAGGACGTTCAACTTTAGCACGTATTATCGCTGTAGATCTGTTGGGATTGCAATTGGGCGAAATCGACCCAAAGGAATAATTTTTCCCTCTCAAGGACTGAAGATGACACTAATATTTAGAGTATTTCAGCATGTTTATACACTCCACGAGAGTATTATGGCTTTGTGCATTTGTTTGTAACACCCAAAAGGAAGCGGGATAGACCCATTGTTAAGTATACCGATCGACTTAGAATCACTTTCTGAGTCGATTTAGCAATGTCCGTCTGTCCGTCTGTCTGTCCGTCTGTCTGTCTGTCCATCCATTGTTGTAATCAAACTACAGGTCGCAATTATAGTCCGATCTTAACAAAAATTGGTACAAGTAAGTTTTGTGGATCAAGGACGTACGCTATTTAATTTGAGACAAATCGGTTCAGATTTAGATATAGCCCCCATACAAATGTCGCTCCCGATTTGACATTTTCCGCTCTAGAAACCACATATTATACTCGATTTTCTTTAAATTTGGCACAACATCTTATAAACCAACTATAAACACCTAAGCAAAAATTGGGTAAGATCGGTTCAGATTTAGATATAGCTCCCATACAAATGTCGCTCCCGATTTGACATTTTCCGCTCTAGAAACGACATATTGCACCCGATTTTCTTTAAAATTGACACAACATCTTATAATCCGACTATAAATACCTATGAAAAAATTAGGTAAGATCGGTTCAGATTTAGATATAGCCCCCATACAAATGTCGCTCCCGATTTGACTTTTGCCGCTTTAGAAACCACATATTGTATCCAATTTTCTTTAAATTTGGCACAACATCTTATAATCCAACTAGAAACACCTATGCAAAAATTGGGTAAGATCGGTTCAGATTTAGATATAGCCCCCAAACATATGTAGCTCCCGATTTGACTTTTGCCGCTTTAGAAACCACATATTGTACTCGATTTTCTTTAAATTTGGCACGACAGCTTATAATCCAAGTAAAAAACCTATGGTGAAAGTGGCTAAGATCGGTTCAGATTTAGATATAGCGCAAATACAAATGTTGTTCCCAAATGTTTAACCAAATTTGGCCAAACTATACATATTATATTTCACCTATTTCGTTCCAGATTTCAATATACCCCCATACAAATGTCCTTTACGATTTAACATTTTTTGTCAAACACACACATTTACATTTACACATTTTCACCGAATTAAATTGTATTCGGATAGAAAGTGGAGTGTATCATAGAGTCGGCCCCGCCCGACTTTAGCCTTTCCTTACTTGTTTTTCAATATGTCTGCTTATATTTACTTGCACATACCCAGTGCATTCCTCTTACAGCACAAACGTGCACCATAAAGTATTTATTATTCGTAGGGGATGAAATGGGACAAAAAAGGGATAAAAATGGTACCTATCAAACGACAACAGCTAGAAACACAAAATTCAGTGTGTACATTCCTCTAATTGAGTAGATACATAATATTAAAGTATTTTATCAAATTCGTACTTTTAAGGGGTAAAAAGGAAATAGAGGGATAAAATTGGTATCAACCAAACGGTTGCACCTTGAATAATGAAATTCGGTGCATTTATTCCTGCGATTGCTTAGACACGTAAAATAAATGGATTTTTCGAAATTCGAACGTTTAGGAGGTAAATTGAAAATGGAATGGGATACTAATTGTACCAACCAAATGGCCGCAGCTAAAGTCATGAATTTAGAAGTATAGATTTGTCTGACTGCGTAGACACGAAAAAATAGAAGGTTTTTCCAAATTTGTACTTTTAAGGGATATAATGGGAACAGAGTGCTAAAAATGGTACCAAATAAACGGCTACAGCTAGAATGTTGAAATTTGGTGTGTACATCCCTCTATTTACGGAGCCACGTAAAATAAAGAGAAATTCGTACTTTTAGGGGGGTAAAATGAAAAAGATGGCACAAACCAAATGACAGCAGCTAAATCATGGAATTCGGTGTATACATTCCTCAGACTGCATAGACTCGCAAAATAAAAAGATTTGTCCACATTCGTATTTTTTACTTTTACGGCAAAAATGGGTATAGTCATAAAGTAAGGTTGTCTTGCTGTGTATACGTGAGAGATAATAGTTTTTTGAATTTAAATAGGATGGAAATACAACCTATCATTCGGCTGTAGCTGAAAATGCAACTAGTATCGTCAATCCCAACTAATATATAGCCTACATTTGCAGAGTTTGACGCTCCTACTTAATTTCGGTTGTATACTATCGTTCTATCAACACAGACCGCCTTTAATTTATCTATTCATCGGAATGACAATCATACTACTATAAAGGAGGTATAATTTTAACCAACCATAAACTTCAGCCATATGCCCCATCGAGCCTTATTCAATGACCAGATACTGTATATATCAGGGTTTGATATTTGCTGGCAGAAAATATGTTTCCAAACACTGGCATATGAGTGTGTGTCCGTGCGTATGCTTTTTCTTGGTATAAGTGACCTGTTGTCACAAATCATTTCAAAGGTTTCCTTTTTCGCCACACTCCATGTACCGCACACCGCACCCAATATGCCGTCCTGCAGTCATTTGTATGTCGTACGTCGTATGTGGTTGAGGATGAGTTATGACTTTGCCATCTTTATGAGCAGCCAACAGTTATTTGAAGCTCGCACATACGTACATATGCCGACAAGCATAGATACGAAAACACCTGCTCCAAAACACGGCCAGTCAAGCATACAAAAGGTCGATTTAATGCCACCTCGAATATGTATAGAGGTTTCTGGTTCCTGGGATGTCACCGTGTCATAAGTTATGCCGGCAAGTGCTCGCTAGTTGGGTTTGTTCTCGTTGTGAATATTTTTCGCTGCGGAGGAAATAGAATCGATTTTTTTCTCTGGGAAAGTGTGCCATGATATGCATTTTGATGTATCGCATATTCTAGGCTGCCACCGGGAATCATAAACTGGGAACAGTAGTAGTTGATCATAAACTACGGGGTTTTCGCAATTTATGCAGATGTTTTTGCTGGTCACCCCAAACGATTGAGATACTGGAAACGGCGAATTGCAAAGGATTCTCGACAGAAATTCAGAAAGTCTTGTTTTTGATTCAGAACGATTTGTAAATGTTTTTTTTTGGGATGGAAGCGCAAATGAACCAGGTCATGCATTGTAGTTGGTAGGGTAACCGCGACGCATCTATGGCACATGCAAATTAAGCTGGTTTTCTTTTGAAGTGGCTGAGAGTGTTCAGCGTTTAAAGGACATGTATTCGAACGGATGTGCAGTGATTAGAATCATTTGTAAACAATTAAATCACTATACAACTGTCATTTTCGAGACTTTACCTTCTAACCCGCAAGAGTGTCTCAGGGCAAATCACGAATTTACTCAATAATTGCTTATTTTTACGAGACAAACTTATAATCGTACATCGAACAACAGTCATAGTAAAACTTTTGTATAAGTACCAAAGGCATTATAAAGTTGGGTTTAGATTTTATTTTTTCAAAAACACTTGAAATTTTGTGTGTGAATTCTTCTTATTCCAAACTAAATAATGCTGATTTCTGTACCCGGTTCTAATTGTGTTTTATTTGTTGATAATTTGCGACTATCTAGTTTCAAAATATGTACTTGTGAATATAGCTCTCGAACTAAATTAGCAAATTAATTTCTGATTCTTTTTCTTAGTTTATTTCAATACAATTATCCCAGAAAAACACAGGTAATGAAATGCTAAAGTCGGGCGGGGCCGACTATATAATACCCTACACCACTCCCTGCGTATATACCTCGCTCTAATTACTACTCTACTGTGTTTCATGGGTGCAATTTTATGTAGTTCGTATAAATTATACATTATTCGTTATGAGTGAACTATAAATTCATTTATAGTCATATTTAACGAATATGGAAAATTTGATGAAAATAATTTACATTATGTTACTCATTCATATGATGGACCCATTGTAGGTGCGTCTAGTGAAAAATATAACAATTATTTTCATCAAGATTGGCTGTAATAAGTGAATCCAGAGTGTTATCAATAAAACGGAAGGTGCATTTGAGTGGTGACAATATATTTACGTAATGGTCCATGGTAATATGAATCCAGCAAAACAAATTGGAAGTTCCGTAGGAATCACATTTTAATCGCATCTCAAAATCCAAATGTGCATTTCTCCCCGCTTTTGAAGAAGTTTATTAAAAACTTCCAAAAAGTCTATAATATTTTAATATCCCGTAATATTTTATGAATAGCAATTTCGCAAGTGAATGGGAACGAATTTTTAGTATGGGAAGGTTTTGTTGAAAATTGGAGGCAGGTCTATCACAAATTTTGGAGCCTGTGCCAAAAACATGGGCCTATGTAGTTCTGATTCACGATTGGTATTCCTAATTGAAATATATCATGATCTGCAACATTTGATCAAGACCCGATGTGAGGTGAAGGTTCTAGATCGGTAATAGAGTAAAACGGGGTCCCATTTGTATGGGAATATACCCATATATGGACCCATATATCTGAATTGTAATGTAATTCAAAAGACACCATCTTCATTTCAAAAATTCTATTTGAAATTCAATAAATATTAATTGAAATTCAAAAATTCCATTTGAAATTCAAAAAATATCATTTGAAATTCAAAAGTCATCGTTTGTCATTTGTAATTCAAAACTCGCCATTTGAAATTCAAAACTCGTCATTCAAAAGTTTTCATTTGAAATTCAAAAATTATTCCATTTGAAATTCAAAAGATTCCATTTGAAATTCAAAAATGTAAACAATTTTTTAAGAAAAATATACATTAGGTGGGGTACCGTTTCTTTTCTGCAAATTTGAATATTCTGCAGTTTTGAAAACAGATTTAATAAAATGATAAGCAATTAATAATTATAATAAAGTAAAATGTCGGTAATTTCATATATAGTTTATAACCTTCACCAGCTCAGAGAGCATCTGCTTATAATTTATAAGGACTTGCATTTTACTTAGGGTCGGATTATTTGTGCGGCAGGTACAACAAATAATAACTATTTTAAAAGTATAAATTGATTGTAAAACCATTTCCAATATTAAATTGTTACTGATCAGTTTTATTTTAACAAAGCTTATTCCAATTTGTGTGAGAGGTCTTGCAATATCAATCATATCATATATATCATATCATATAGGTTTATATAACATCTGAGAAACAAATTTCTCAATGGGTAATGTTCTTATTTATATATCCTCATTCCACAGGGTAAATCTGCAGAATATTAAAATTTACAGAAATAACTAAATGCTACCCAACCTAATGTATATTTTGCTTAAATAATTTTGTTTACCCTTTTTGAATTGCAAATGGAATAATTTTTGAATTACAAATGGAATAATTTTTGAATTTAAAATGAAAACTTTTGAATTGATTTTTTCAAATGATGTTTTTTGAATTACAAATGACGACTTTTGAATTTCAAATTTTGTCTTTTGAATTACAAATGACGAGTTTTGAATTCCAATTGACTTTTTTTTTAATTTCAAATGGAATTTTTGAATTTCAGCTGGTGTCTTTTGAATTTCAAGTGATGAATTACAATAGAAAAAGGTGTAGTTGAGATATAACATGATCTGCAAAATTGGATAAACGTCTGATGTAAACTATGGATTCTGGAGTGGTAAAAATAGAAAATGGGGGCCCATTTGTAAGGGCGTTATATTAAAAAGTGGAACCTTATAGATCACTTTCAAAGTAAGTATTCTTATTTGATGATCTGCAAAATATTATCAACATCCAATGTAATATGTGTGTTCTAGGGTTGTAATAATAAAAATTGGGCCCATGTGTAAGGGCGCTACATTAAAAAGTAGGAATTCTTAGCTGAAATATAAGAGATATGCAAAATGTTATCAAGATCCAATGTAAGGTGTGGTTTATAGAGCGATAATTGTGTAAATTGGGGCTATACCAAAACATGGACCCATATACTTTCAAAGTAGGTGTTTCTCATCTAAATATAACATGGTGTGGGAAATTTGATCAAGATCTGTTGTAAAATGTGTATTCTAGAGCAATAAGTCGGTGTAAATCGGAGGATAATTTGTAAGAGGGACATATCGAAACATGGACCCATGTAACCCACTTTCATGTTAGCTATTTCTTGTCCGAATATAACATGATCCTGAAAATTGTATCAAGATTCAATGAAAAAATGTGTATTCTAGAGCAGTAATAGGGTAAATTGGGGGATATTTGTATGGAGGCTATGTCTGAATCTGGACCGATTTCCTCCAAATTCAATACCGATGGTTGTTGGTAAATAATTGATCCAATTTTACGGCAGACAAATACAAATTATACAGTAGTAGTAGGTTGAATCGGACCGACATTTCAAAGGGGGCATATAACAACACTTGGGGCCTGATCCAAAACATGGGCCTATATATTATTCATTCACGGTAAGTATTCCTAGTTGAAATATATCATGATCCGATGTAAGACGTAGTTTTTAGAGGTATAATAGAGGACATATATTTTACTTTCATAGTATGTTTTCTTAGTTGAAATATTATATAATCTGCAAAATTCGAAAAAAAAATCCGATGTAAAATTTGCGTCCTTGAGGGGTAAAAATTGAAATGGGGCCATTTGTAAGGGTGCTACATTAAAAAGTGGTTCCTTATAGATCACTTTCGAAGTATGTATTTTTAGTTGAAATATTACATGATATGCAAAATTATATCGTGATCCAATGCACGATGTGGGTTCTAGAGATGTAATAGAGTAGAATGGGGCCCCATTTGTATGGAGGTTATACCAAAATGTGGACCCATATATTTGACTTTCATAGTATGTACTCTTAGTTGAAATATAATATAAACTGCTATATCAATATATAGACCCTTGTGGTCCACTTTCCCGTGAGCTGTTTCTATTTCAAATATAACACGATCCTGAAAATTTGTTCATGATCCCATGCAAAATGTGTATTCTAGAGCAGTAATAGTGTAAATTATAGAGATATGCATGGAGGCTATATCTAAATCTGAACCGATTTTCTTATAATACTCTAGTCAACGAAGTGGTGTAGGGTATAAAAATATCTCAACACATATTTTTAATTATTAAAACTTTGAGTAGAGGGTAACACCCCTCTACACTGTTTGGTTGGTCGATTTCACGACTGTGTCACGTAGTTCTTAACGCACCGTTTTGGATGAAATTTCATATTTTTGGCGATGTTAGTTTCGTATTTTGAAAGTTGCGATCTCAGTATTAGCTCAATTGTCGATTTATTTATACAGATAGATTTTTTATAAAATTTTAAATAAGCTAATGAAATGATAGTGCAAATGAGATACTTCAATCGGAAGATATACTTCCGTTCGTGAGCTGGACGCGTTCAAAATAAAATTAACGATGAGAATGATATTGAGAAAAAACCGCTAGAAATTAAAATCCGACCCGAGCCTTATCAAACCATATTAAATGCTTGCAATATGACCAAGTATAAGGGACAGATTTATACTATTTTAGTGCAATTTTTAATGCATTTTTTTTAAACCGCAATAACTTCCACATTTGTAGTTAGGGGCTCTTATGAGAGGTCTTGATAGATTATTCAAGACCTCTCCAACGAGCCCTAAAAACCATAAATCGAACTACAAATGTGGAAGTTATTGCGGTTTTTATAAAAAATGCAACAAAAATTGCACAAAAATGATGAAATTCCACCCTCTATTAAAATGCAAGTTTTTTTCATTTTAGTCGGGAACATCCACAACTTTTATTTTGAAGCCACTCTACCCTCCTACTCTGTAGGGTATAAAAAACACCTAAACCATTTTTGCTCATACGATCTCTACATTCATATGTATATGGCCTTCAACAGGTCCAATAAAAATGTAAATTGTTCACGGTGATATAAACACGCATCAAATTTTTTTATAGATATCCACTAGTCCTCTTGAGAATGTGAAAATGAGTATGAATGGTCACCAAGTCGATATTTCGAGGGTGATAATTGCGTTTTTGGGTTTGTGTCGCCTTGCTGTTGCCAAACACATCATAGTCTAATGGTTGATGTCTTTGTCTTAGAGATATATCTAGAGGCATAGTCGTATTTACATCTTTCGATATTATTTCTGTAGTTCATAACATAGTTCCTCAGGAAAAATTTCATCCCCAAGTTGTAGATGTTGTTAAGCCATACCAATTTATAAATAGTTCAGAGTAGCACATAAGTCCTGAACGAAGTGCATGATATTCTCCTCAGTCAAGTGTGTTGAAATTATTTCATAGTATCCTCCAAAGGAACTCACATTAATAAACTAAAGTATTATAAAACGTGGGCATACTATGTGTTCTTCATCATGAAATGACTTAGTCCGGGACTAAGTGGTATCTCTTTATTAAAGCCAATTTAATGCTGCAAAAAAATCCCCTCCACACAGGAGAGTACGTTACGCACATGGTGCCGTATGTTGAAAATTGATTTAAGAATTGCGTGATATCTAAACAGCGAGTTACGTGTTTTTAATCAATTAAATAACATTCATCCGTGACGGTCCCCGGAGAATTGGTCACAATGTAATTTTTTCGTAATGGCAAAAACAAATTGAAATCATTGTAAACAATTTAAAGAGACCCAATTTTTGTTGTTGTTATTTATGATTAATGCCACGGGCGTTTACAAGAGACAATCACGGGTCGAGTGTATGGGTGGGTCTGCTGTCATGTGGGGTTGTTGGTGATTATTTATTATATTCCATTTGTTTGTAGTCTAACAGAGGGACAAATGTGTAGAATAAAGATTTTCAGGTGGTTGGAAATTTACTAAATGTAAATAGCAGGTGGGCGTAGCATTGCATCATGCATATGCTTGAAGTGGCCATTTGGGCAATTTTCTTATGGATTTTTCCACTCCACATTTACTCTATATAACTAGTTAAGCTCTTAAATTCGTCCTTGTTTCGCAAAAAGTTTCCCTTTCTGTTCGTTTGTGAGCATTCTTGTGCACAGCATGTGACCTTTTACGCTCTGCCATAAAAACTTTATTTCATGAAAACACAAATTTTAGCTTGTAAAAAATAAACTAATTTGCTAAACACTGGAACTGGAAAAAATGAAAAACTTTAAATTAAACCTAAACTTTGATCCTTAAAAAAATAATAGTGTTTTGCTTTCTGTTGTCGGTCATGCGTCTTATTTCACTTATGCTAATAAAATGAAAAGCAAAACATTTTAGAAGCAACATATCTGCCAAAATACAGGAAGTTAGAAAAAATGTTATGTTTTCGAAAAACTTCCACAAGAAACTTCCGCCAGCCAGCACACGTCATTTTCCTACGGCTCCTTCTGCATGACGAGCAAGCGAGTGAGTGAGTGTATGCAGTTGCCATTTCTTGGAAACGTTCTAATGAAACGCCAAAAATGTGTTTAGTTTCAGCTTTATTTGGTGCATCGGATATGCCACACAAACACACTCACACTAACACACTCTTGTAGAACGAAATTTGCATATAACTATTCGAGAACGGAAGTGTCTGCAAAAGTGCACAAAAAACGCAAACTAGTGGTTTAAGTAGGTAGAGTGACCGGCTTGATGGCATGTGGAACACCCTACATCCTATTTGAAACCCAGAAACCGCGTTAGTAGTCGACGGTATAAAATTAATTCGCTAAGTTAAAATAATGAGATTCCTTGATTATTTTGCGGGAATACATCATTATTGCCCCACCCTAGAGGGAAGGAAATATATCGAAAGAGTGACTTTAGACACAAGGTATGCTTGAGTAAGTCCTGTTACAATCGATTATTTTGGAATTAATTCTCTATCTTTTGAATGGAAAGATATATCTTGTTGAATTTGCACATGGGTAAAGTAGAAATGATTTCCAGATGAGCTGTAAAATTCAGGACCTTTAGTTGGTATTTGGGGCCACTTGTTAGTCGTCCAAATATTGATATGATGGTCAAAATCATAACTATTGCCAACCTTTTTGGAACAGTTATAGTATTTGTAAATATATTCCTACTTAAATGTGCTGAGGTACTCGCAGTTTAAGAGATATTTACATTACAAGAAAAATTTTTGGCGAAGTTGGTTTCGTATATTTCTCTATGCAATCTCATTACCAGCATTTTTATACATTTAGATTGTTTATACAATAAAAAACCAGTAAGGAAAGGCTAAAGTCGGGCGGGGCCGACTCTATGATACACTCCACTTTCAATCCGAATACAATTCAATTCGGTGAAAAAGTGAAAACGGGAAGGTTTTTTGTATCCTGTAAATGTATGTGTTTGACAACAAATTTTATATCGGAAAGGACATTTTTATGAGGAAACCTGGAACGAAATAGGTGAAATATAAAATGTATAGTTTTGCCAAAATCGGTTAAACTTATGGGAGCTACATTTGAATTTGGGCTATATTTAAATCTGAACCGATCTTACCCACTTTCACCATAGTTTTGTTTAGTTAGATTATAAGATGTTGTGCGAAATTTAAAGAAAATCGAGCACAATATGTCGCTTTTAAAGCAGCAAAATTCAAATCGGGAGCGACATTTGTATGGGGCCTATATCTAAATCTGAACCGATCTAGCCCGCTTTAGCCACAGGTGTTTCTAGTTAGATTATAAGATATTGTGCCAAATTTAAAGAAAATCGAGTACAATATGTGGTTTCTACAGAGGAAAATGTCAAATCGGGAACGACATTTGTATGGGGGCTATATCTAAATCTGAACCGATTTGACCTAATTTCACCATAGATATTCTTAGTTTAAATATAAGATGTTTTGCCAAATCTGAAGAGCGGAAAAAGTCAAATCGGGAGCGAAATTTGTATGGGAGCTATATATAAATCTGAACCGATCTGGCCGATATTCACCATGGGTGTTTCTAGTGGAAATATAAGATGTTTTGCCAAATCTGAAGACAATTTGATACATTATGTGGTCTCGGAAAAAGTCAAATCGGGAGAGAAATTTGTATTGGAGCTATATATAAATCTGAACCGATCTAACACATTTTTACCACAGGTGTTTCTAGTTACAATATAAGATGTTTTGCCAATTTTAAAGAAAATCTGTTGTAATATGTGGTATCTAGTGTGAAAAGAGTCAAGTCGGGAGTGAAATTCGTATGGGGGCTATATCTAAATCTGAACCGATTTTCTTCAAATTAAATAGCGTTCGTCCTTATCCCGAAAAACATCGTTGTGCAAAGTTTCATTTGGTTCTGTCTACAATTGCGACCTGTATCGTGATTACAAGAATAGATGGACGGACGGACGGACAGACAGACAGACAGACAGACGGACATTGCTAAATCGACTCAGAAAGTGATTCTAAGACGATCGGTATAATTAACAATGGGTTTATCTCATTTCCTTTTGGGTGTTACAAACAAATGCACAAAGACATAATACTCTCGTGGAGTGTATAAAAAAAAACAATTTAAAGAATGCAAATATATAATACATATTGATCTCACAAATTCTAAAACAGAGAAAATATTTCCTAAAACTATGTTTTTTTTTAGAAAAATGACCACCATTCCTTGATTTCGATAATGGATCAGATGATACAATATTAATACATTTGTCCCTGGATAAAATTCAATTACTACTTACTTGGTTTCTAGAAATAATTGTCTAGCCAAATTATTTTCTACGAAAATTGTTCATATTCTAGTGAATTGGGTGAGCGAAAGACAGAGTCTATTGAAATATAAGAAAAAAACATAAAAATCTTATCGTTAAAATTAATTTATCGCTTTAACAATCATATTTTTGAACCGATATTAATAATGGGTTTGATGTTAATTAATGGTTTGGTTTGATATAGCTCACATAAATATGTGTCTTTCATGACTTGGGGCGTTTTCACTTGCAGTGCCAAATAATATTGTAATTATGCAGCAGGAAAATACACTTTTTATAAAAAAAGTTATACCTTAATTTAAACCTCAGAACAATAACTTTAACTCGGGTGATGCTAGCGTGACCATATGGTCACACGCGAAAGACGTTCATCAAAGATTCTGGTGAGGACCACTGATAACATGAAAGTTTTATCTCAGAATTTTGAAAAAAATAATAACAGCTCTATTCAGGTTAATAATGTGTAATAGTAGTGCATCGCTTATTAGGGGAATGTCGACTTTTCTGTGTGACTATATATGCAGAATCAGTATATCCTCTTCAAAAAAAGAAAAACGGATCCATCGTCTATATCGAGTTAGTGTGAATCAATTTTTAAATCGATTAACCACGTCCGTCATGTCGATCAACCAACTAAACTTTCCAAAAACATGTCAAGGGCGCACGCTATTGAATACGAATAAAATCAGTTCAGATTTAGATATAGTCAAGCTCCCTTTTGGACTTTCTCCGCTTTGTAAACCATTAAGCGATAGTTTTAAAACTATGCATACCGCCTTACACTTCAACTAGAAAATCGTCTATGGCCTCCATACAAATGTCCTGCCAGTTTACTTCCGCGGACACAATCCCTAATTTTATTGTTTGGCGAACACAGTCCTCAAAATCGATTTGCGGTTATATCGGTATGCATCCCTGGATTTCACGCGGGAAAATCATATTTTCTGTTTCATATTTTACGTTAAATATGGTACGTATAAATATAGTAATTATAAAGGGTGATTTTTTAAGAGCTTGATAACTTTTTTAAAAAAAAAAACGCATAAAATTTGCAAAATCTCATCGGTTCTTTATTTGAAACGTTAGATTGGTCCATGACATTTACTTTTTGAAGATAATTTCATTTAAATGTTGACCGCGGCTGCGTCTTAGGTGGTCCATCCGCTTAGTCCAATTTTGGCATTTCCACGTTTTTGAGTAACAGAGACCCAATTGGTGCGAACGGCGACGAAACACTGGCCGATACAGCTGCGATATTTTCTTCAGTTCGCACTCTACGTAAGCGTGTTGGTGGTTTAATGTCCAACAATGTAAATTTGGTGCGAAATTTAGTCACAATAGCCCGAATAGCCGCTTCAGTGGGTCGATTAAACTGACCATAAAATGGAAGCGCGCAATGAACTTTCTTAACAGAGCACGCATTTTGATAATAAAATTCAATAATTTGCAAGCGTTGTTCGTTTGTAAGACGATTCATGATGAAATGTCAAAGCATACTGAGCATCTTTCTCTTTGACACCATGTCTGAAATCCCACGTGATCTGTCAAATACTAATGCATGAAAATCCTAACCTCAAAAAAATCACTCTTTATCTGTGGCCTTTTGACAAAACAACCACTTTCAAAAACTGCAATTTTACAGGAGAACGAAAAAACTATTAAAATATCTAACAACTTTGATTTTGAAATATTTGGTGAAAAGGTGAAAGTGTAGTATTAAATTAAAATACTAAATTGAAGTGAAGATATCAATAATTCTATTATAATGCCAACAGATTTTCAGAAAAATTAAGAATAAAAAGATAGGATGTTTTGTCGAAATTGTTTTCAACAAAAAAATTAACTTACATTACACAAGTTACATTACCGTGTTGATTAAATGGTGATGATTTATCATTTTCGACGACAGACCCTTTGAGAAAATATTTCCTTTTGTCGTTTTCCTCCAATTCGTTATCGTTACAAACATTGAAAGTATCTGATTTTTGATTCTTGGCCATAACTTTAATATATTTTTCTATTTTTCTGTTTGCAACTCACTTGAAATAAAAACTTTGGGGAATGAAATTCCCTCAACCACTTTAGCTTTAAAACGCAACGCCTACTATTTTTCGAATTGTATTTGACCCATATTTGACCTAGCTTTACTTTTTAAATGACAGTCGTGTCAGATGATAAGAAATGGCAATAGTACCAGAAGATTAAACATGGCAATGGTGCCGAATAATAAAAACGAAAAACACCTGAAATTGTTTAAATGTGGCAGAATAGTTAAAAAATAAACAGCTGTATTTGTGATTTGTTATTTGGCAAAAATGCAGTTGTTCGGAGGATTTCTGACACATTTTATTGGAAAATATGATTCAAAACACACGTAGGAAAGAGAAAAACTACTAGTTTTTTTGTGCAGAAAATATGATACACATGAGTCGTATTGCAATTTATGTTCCTACAAATAACTAATGGAGTCTTATTTTGTTGTCGCTAGCTACGATTTACATGCCAATTGCTGGTTTTGTGTTTCTTAAACGTGGTGTTGGCTGTCAAACTCCAAAACAACTTCTTTTGATTAAAATATTTATTTTCAACTCCACAAAAACACTTCTTTGGAAACAATATTTTACTTTTTATCAGTTTTTGTTTTCACATAAGAACTACTTTTCACACAAGTCGTTTAGTCAAAATTAATGTTCTCTATAAACCATTTAAAAATTTATCTTGTCTCAAGCAAGTTACATATTATCTAAATTTCAGTTTTGACAAAACAACTTCTTTGAAGGGAAGTTGTTTTGTTAAAACAAAATTTATATAAGCAAAAAAATATTAAATACAATTTAGATGTTTTGTCAAAAGGATATAACAATTTTATTTCTTGCATTTTAGAACATTTTTAAACTCTTTCAGATAAGATATTTTATCAAATATTTTTTCCAAATATAATGAAAGAAGTTGATTTGGCAAGAACTGTATATTTTTAACCAAATGGCGTATAAATGCAAGGATTACACCAAAAGAAACGTCTTATAAATTTATATTTAATATAAAAATCTTGCAAAAATGTCTAATTTCTAGAGAAGTTGTTTTGTCAAAAGTCCACAGATATATATACGTATATATATAAATATATATGCTAATATCAGTGGTGAAATCTACAGTGGTTATATACAATTTTACTAATAAATTAAAAAAATATCCATACAATCTAAGCTACAGAGAAGAGAACTGGTAATTTAAGATTTATTAACAACTAATAATACATCTCTCAAACACTCGAGATATCATTCTCTATCCACTTCATCCAATAAAATTAGAAATAGACTATATGATGAGTCTATAAATGCGTTGTCTATTTTAAAAAGTTTTTTAGTACACTTTTATGGATTAGGTTAGTTCGACGACAACTAATTTCGGCTCATTGTGATTCCTGTGAATAGTATAGGAGACAAGGATTCAGGAGGTAGGGTTATGGAATGAATAATAAGTGAAGTTAGTCCGTATTCCCATTGATTCTTTTGAATCAATCCTTTAAACCTTATTATGTTTATGTTTTTATCCGATTCCCGGGAAATAAAAAGTACGGGAAAATGCAAAAACAACAGCTCCACCAAAATGATGAAATGCAACCAAAATTAAGCATTAATATAGAATTCATCTGGCATATACAATTTGAATATCCATAACCATTCTTCCAATTTGAATATCAGTTACCACACTCACAAATGGATGCAATGAAAATTCACCAAATTCACAGGAAATATAAAATATAGAAAGAACCGATAGCTACCTTTTTAATATTTAAAAAATATATAACCTGTACATATAATATACCAAAAGTGGACGTGAAACTAAACTAATTTAAATTCTTCACTTAAGCTAAATAATTTATTCAAAATAATATTAAAAATCGGCGAATTTGTCAATCCCGACTACAATGAAATAGCAAATATCGTAACTTTATACAGGAAAGATTATAAATTTCCTTATGTGGCACTGAAAATCTACCTAATGTCGAAGCATGATACATAGAAGAAATGTACGAATAAAAGTTGTTACAGTAAAACAAAAAAAACATTCATTTGAATTGTTAAAAAGATTAGTCAAAATTAGAAACTCCTAAAATAGCACTCAATTAAGAAATTTGACTAAAACTTTAGTCTAAACACAACATTTTCTAATTACAAATTTAATTGGAAATTATTTTCTGGCACTTCATGGAAAAAAATCGCAACGACATGAGCGCCATCGCCTTATATTCAACTTTAACTTAATTCTCCGTATTCTGTGCTTGGTGCGATGCACAGTGTGTGAAAATCACATTTTTAGCGACAAAAGTCCACAATTTTTGATCTACTGGATATTTGTGGACGATTTTTAGCATATGCACTTATAATAAGAAAATACGTCTCTGGTTAAATACTGCTTGAATTTGGCTATGAAACACGCCCACCGCCCATTTAGCAAATTATCGTTTGATTTGTATATACATTTGGGCTGAAGTGAAAAAAGTCTATTTTGTTAAGTTTGATCCAAATACCACGAAAATGTTTCATCTTTCTGTTGTAGTGCAATCTGCGAAAGTCGCAGCTAAATTCCAGGATATTGTAAGTTGGGGAATCTTACACAAACCGGGATTCCGCGGGACTTATTAAGTTTAATATCACAATCAAAAATATGGTACCACAAACTACCTCGTATGGGTCAAAACTTATATGTATATATTTTTATACAGCTCGTAATTTTTGTTTTTACACCACATTTTGGCAAATAAATAAAAAATTTTCCTTTTTGGTTTATTCCAAAAATTGTAACTTTTACGATTCAGAGAAAACTATCTTTTTGAATTGAATACATTAACAATTTTCTGGAAAAAGAACGGTCTTGTTGCTAGTACCGTTAACTCTTTTATACTAGCATTTCTCATCGGATTATTGCTTGTTTCTCTTACTTCATCTCATTTTTATATGATCCAAAAATAAAAAAAAATTAGTTTCTTGTTTTTGTTACTAAAAATGAAATTTTCGCACACTGTATGACTACAAATTTAAAATCCTCGCCTTGGCCAAAAATTTATATTTTTTATTTGAAATAAACGACTTACAACTACTTTAATCAATATGTGATTTTCTTTATTGTGTGAATTTGTAGATATTTTCACTATACAACTTACAACTTTTTTAAGTCAATATGTGAATTTCTTTTTCGAGCGAATATGAAAAATAGTTTGAACAATGGTTACAATTTTTATACACTCCACGAGAGTATTATGTCTTTGTGCATTTGTTTGTAACACCCAAAAGGAAACGAGATAGACCCATTGTTAATTATACCGATCGTCTTAGAATCACTTTCTGAGTCGATTTAGCAATGTCCGTCTGTCTGTCCGTCCGTCCGTCTGTCCGTCCATCTATTCTTGTAATCACGATACAGGTCGCAATTGTAGACAGAACCAAATGAAACTTAGCACAACAACGTTTTTCGAGATAAGGACGAACGCTATTTAATTTGAAGAAAATCGGTTCAGATTTAGATATAGCCCCCATACGAATTTCACTCCCGATTTGACTCTTTTCACTCTAGATACCACATATTACAACAGATTTTCTTTAAAATTGGCATAACATCTTATATTATAACTAGAAACACCTGTGGTAAAAATGTGTTAGATCGGTTCAGATTTATATATAGCTCCCATACAAATTTCTCTCCCGATTTGACTTTTTCCGCTCTAGAGACCACATAATGTATCAGATTGTCTTCAGATTTGGTAAAACATCTTATATTTCCACTAGAAACACCCACGGTGAATATCGGTCAGATCGGTTTAGATTTATATATAGCTCCCGTACAAATTTCGCTCCCGATTTGACTTTTTCCGCTCTAGAAACCACATATTGTATCAGATTGTCTTCAGATTTGGCAAAACATCTTATATTTAAACTAAGAACATCTATGGTGAAAATAGTTCAAATCGGTTCAGATTTAGATATAGCCCCCATACAAATGTCGTTCCCGATTTGACATTTTCCTCTGTAGAAACCACATATTGTACTCGATTTTCTTTAAATTTGGCACAACATCTTATAATGTTACTAGAAAAACCTATGGAAAAATTGGGTAAGATCGGTTCAGAATTAGATATAGCCCCCATATAAATGTCGCTCCCGATTTGACTTTTTCCGCTTTAAATGCCACATATTCTAATCGATTTTCTTTAAATTTGGGACAAAATCTTATAAACCAACTAGAAACACTATGCAGAAATTAGGTAGGATTGGTTCAGATTTAGATATAGCCCCCATACAAATGTCGCTCCCGATTTGACTTTTGCAGCTTTAAAAGCCACATATTGTGCTCGATTTTCTTTAAATTTCGCACAACATCTTATAATCTAACTAAACAAAACTATGGTGAAAGTGGGTAAGATCGGTTCAGATTTAAATATAGCCCAATTTCAAATGTTGCTCCCATAAGTTTAATCGATTTTGGCCAAACTATACATTTTATATTTCACCTATTTCGTTCCAGGTTTCAATATATCCTGATACAAATGTCCTTTCCGTTATAAACTTTTTTGTCAAACACATACATTTACAGGATACAAAAAACCTTCCCGTTTTCACTTTTTCACCGATTTGAATTGTATTCGGATTGAAAGTGGAGTGTATCATAGAGTCGGCCCCGCCCGACTTTAGCCTTTCCTTACTGGTTTTTATTGATTCTTCGAAATTTGGTATGCTAACAGTTTTGACTATACTTCATTTTATTTCGTGAATTTTTTAATTGAATCCAAAATTCATTTTATTTATTTTTCTTAGTACTATGAATATTTCTGATATTATTTGAAGATTTCTGATCTATTTAGCTAATATTATCTGAATCCAATAGCAAAAACATTTCCAATTACCCAACTGCGATAACCAACTAAATATGCCTGGCCATATTGTGGTAGATACCAAGAACGAAAAAAAAAACAGTTTCTAAAACATGCAAATTGTGGGGAAAATAACTACGCCACGCCAACAAAAACCAAAGTGAAAAAGTGTTCTAATTATTTTGTGAACCATAAATGTTAACACAACGCAAAAAATGAAGAACTTTTTTGTGATGTTTATCAAACGGCTATAGTGGCAATAGCTGAACTCTTATTTGGCCTCGATATTAATGAGTGCGTTAACGATTTTCTTTCATACAGTGACCTCGCGGCGAATTAAGGATATTAGAATTCAGTGCATAGAAGCAAAAAATGTTGCTAATCAAGCTCACAGATAAATATGTTGAAATAAATACAGATGTTGCAACAGCTGTTACAGTAACTAAAGATAGCTTAGGGTTTTTTGGATACGATTTATCGCTTACCAGCACATTTGGATTTAGTCACTTTATACAATATACGGAAACTATAATTTAAACGGCGGTTATTTCAAGAAGATTTTGTTTATAAACCCAAGTATCACGTAACAAGCGTGATATGATGGCCTCTATAATAATTTTTCCAAATCAGGGAATTTAATGAGCCACTTTCAAATTACTTCTGGCAATTTCGTGTAGCCACATATCCAAGAGGTGGATGATTTAATTAAAAAACGTATTAGTATGCCTCAAAATTATGGTCCGTCCCTCATTTGCAATAGTTTTAAAGGCAGTTGTTAAAGTCCATGACCTTAACTTTGTTGGCATAACTAATTTATGATAGCATGTGGCGTTAAATTATCCTCCGTAGCCTGGTAGCCAAACCCAACTCCTTGGGGTCCTTCAGCTTACAAGTAACCCCACAACTAACACTAGGTCCCTTCTAAGCCACAAATATTTAGTTCAGGTTAAGTTGAAACTATTAATTAAAGATAACAATACAGTCGTTATCCTGAAATAGCAGAAGCAGCAACGACACACCTGCCCTACTACCCTAATGTTCACTACATCATACAACCATAACTCCTGCCAGCCAATGGGCATAAATCGTTTTTAAACGCTTTGCCTGAATGGGTGTGAGCGAGTATGCCGTGCGATTGCCGAAAATTTATTTATTTATGCAAATTTTGTTTTTCTAAAAAATTCTTTCACAACTTTGTTTAGTTTGCCACCCGACCGCCTGCCTGCAAAACTCAAACCTTTTTGCGTAATTTATCAAGAGACTTAAACCCTGCGGGCCACCGGAGATTTATTTATGTTTGTTAGTTGTTAATTTCAATTTCTGCGTTCTGCTCGCACTGCCTGCTTCTCTAGCGGCGACTAGACACTCAATTAATAATTGGAGTAGGTCTTGCCAAATCATTCCACCTCAATTGTCTACCTTCCCGGTGCCACGACGCTCTGATTTGTGCGTCAATTGCGAAAATAAATCCCATATGAATTCGATGTCACATTTTGAGCATTCCATGAATTTAATTAGATTGGAACAATACTTAGCAACGAACAGCGGTAGCGACAGCGACACCACCACCCACAACATTCTGTTGGAGACTTTGATTGAATGAATGTCAAAAAACCGAAAGAGTTTATTATGGGTAAGTTTGCCCTTAATGAACTGATGGATTATGGGTGTTGCGAAGAATAATGCTCGAAAAGATTTCGAATAAATAAAAGTGTCATTGAAATGAAACAATGAAAGGATCTATTTGTGTTGGCAACTTATTACAGATACCCTACTTGCATGGTGGTTGCAATGGACACGATATGCTAAGGGATCTGAAATAACTTTGTTCATTTTTAGCCAAGCGTAAGTAAGATGTGTATATTCTAGAGATTGAAATCTAGTCGATTACACTACGCAACAAAAAAGGATCTCGGTCTTAAAGAGCACCAAATTCAAATTGTGCAATAATTGAAGACAGGAGGTTACATTTTCAGTGAATGGGCTATCCAGTCGATATGTTCGAACGAGTCGCACGAAATTTGACCTTTCGAATGGAACACCTAAGACGTAGTCGTACCCAACATTTACATGATATCCTTTTCAAACAGTAAATGCCATAAATTTTCTCTTAACCGATGATATAAATTTTAAGTTCACTTTAAAATTTACGTTTTTAATACCCTCCACCTAGTGAATAACTTTGTTATTTCGTTTGTATATCACCTTGAAATATTCATCATAAAATATATATCTCGGTAAAATTCTAAGACGATCTAGATATGCCCGTCTGTTGAAAACACGCTAGCCGCCGATCGAAAAGAGCTAGGAGGTTCAAATTTTCCCGAAATGTGTCTTATGACTGCAGATCGGTTGGGATGGAAATTGGGCGAAATCGGCCTAGAGGGAAAAAAATTTCCCTAACAAGGACTGAAAATACCTCCAAATAATTAGACTATTTAAGCAATTTTTTAATTTCTGCTTTATATGCACTTGGAATTTGTAGCATACATTCCTCTTGTAGCGTAAAAGCACCAAAAAGTAATTAAAATTTTAGCGGGCGAAATGGGGCATAAAGGGTTAAAAGTTGCACCAATGATATGACAACAGCTAGAAACGTGAAATTGGGAATGTACATCCCATAATTCAGTAGATAAGTGAAATAAAGGGATTTTTCAAAATTCGTACTTTTAAGGGATACAATTGGAAAAGAGGGATAAAAGTGGTACCAACCAAACCACTGAAATGAAATTCGCTGTATACATTCATCTGACTTTGAAGATGCGAAACAATGCGAAGAATTTTTTTAAA
This sequence comes from Polietes domitor, assembly GCA_947397865.1. Lineage (NCBI taxonomy): Eukaryota > Metazoa > Arthropoda > Insecta > Diptera > Muscidae > Polietes > Polietes domitor. Next base: position 137,934,232 of record OX377621.1, on the reverse strand, counting down.
TTTGTATTTTTAGGCGGAAAGTGGGGATAAAAAGGTACCTACCAAACGTCTGTAGATTTAATAATGAAATTCGGTGTGTACATTTCGTTGACTACGTAGACGCATATTCGATATTCTTAACTTCAGGATCTAAATGATATTAAATTTAGTACAAACAGAAAAAGCTAGAATTATGATATACAGTATTGGCACTCGTGTGACTGCGTAGACGCAGAAAATAAGAGGTACGAATTTTTCTAAATTCGTACTTTTAGGGTCACTTTTTTGAAGATTGTTGTCTAATGGTTCACGTATAGCAACTACGTAAAATTCTAAGAAATTTCTCCGAAGAAACCAAGGGTCTAAAATCAATTAGATAACGTTTTTGCTGTACGATTTTTATTTTTTTTCATCCATACGAATCAACCCGCCCTAATATAAATATATATATTTAAATACACATATATAGATGTATTTATACAGGGTTGCCCATATTCGACGGACCCATCTGGTAACGCCATAACTTTTGACAGAGATGTCAGATCGCTTAATGACATACCGCGTTTGAAGCGTCAGTCCAAGCAGATTTTTACCATGCAACTATACACGCCACGCGAGCGCTCTGAAATAGTTGAAATTTACATTCAACAGAACAAGTCAATTGTGAAAATATTAAAAAATGTGAGAAGTGCGCCTTCTAAGAACACCATTAAGCGTTTATACGAAAAATTTTCGACTGGTGAGGCTCTTTCTAATCCGAAGAGGCCAAATAAAAGTCGACTAAGGCGATCGGCCGAGAATATCGCTGCCGTACGAGCCAGTGTTGAGAGGTCCCCAAGAACATCCCAAAAACGCCGTTCTCAGCAGTTGGGCATGGCTCGGTCCACTTTACAACGGATTATTCGGGTTGATTTGCATTTGTTCCCGTACAAAATTCAATTGACGCAAAGATTGTTGCCTGTGGACAAGCCTCGTCGATTGGAATGGGCCCAAAGAGTCATCGAAATGGCCGAAGATGACGAGCAATTTTGGAACAAAATTATCATGTCCGATGAAGCCCATTTCACATTGAATGGGACCGTAAATAAGCAAAATTGCCGTATTTACGCCACTGAAAATCCTCAGGAGATTCAAGAAGTGCCTCTTCATGACGAAAAAGTCACAGTTTGGTGCGGCGTTAGTGCGAAAACGGTCATTGGACCGTTTTTCTTCCAAAATGAAAATGGCCAAGCTGTTACCATCAACCAGGAGCGTTATCGCGACATGATGACCAATTTTGTGATGCCAATTATTCGTCGAAAGCGTATGAGGCAGTTCTGGTTTCAACAAGACGGCGCTCCACCGCACACAAGTCGCATAACAATCGATTTTCTGAAGAATTTGTTTCCGGGACGTTTGATGTCGAAAAGTGGTGATTTGGACTGGCCACCGCGTTCGCCCGATTTGACGCCGCCTGACTTCTTCTTGTGGGGATATTTGAAGTCAAAGGTTTACGTTAACAAGCCAAGGGCCGTAGAAGAGCTCAAGGACAACATTCGTGAAGAAATAGCCGCTATTCCGGCCGAAATGTTGGCGAAAACGATGGAAAATGCTGCAAAAAGGGCACAATACGCCATCAACGCCAGAGGCGGCCATTTGAGAGATATCATATTCAAAAATTGATGTAAACAAATCTACTTGGAACAAAATAAATGATTAAGATTGCCAACCGCCAAATTTTTATTTTTTTCTTTGATTTAACAAAAAAAAAACATGGGTCCGTCGAATATGGGCAACCCTGTATATATATATATAGTAGAGGACTATTACTAAAGGGTGATTTTTTAAGAGCTTGATAACTTTTTTTTAAAAAAAAACGCATAAAATTTGCAAAATCTCATCGGTTCTTTATTTGAAACGTTAGATTGGTCCATGACATTTACTTTTTGAAGATAATTTCATTTAAATGTTGACCGCGGCTGCGTCTTAGGTGGTCCATCCGCTTAGTCCAATTTTGGCATTTCCACGTTTTTGAGTAACAGAGACCCAATTGGTGCGAACGGCGACGAATCGAAAATTGGTGGTCATCATTAACACTGGCCGATACAGCTGCGATATTTTCTTCAGTTCGCACTCTACGTAAGCGTGTTGGTGGTTTAATGTCCAACAATGTAAATTTGGTGCGAAATTTAGTCACAATAGCCCGAATAGCCGCTTCAGTGGGTCGATTAAACTGACCATAAAATGGAAGCGCGCAATGAACTTTCTTAACAGAGCACGCATTTTGATAATAAAATTCAATAATTTGCAAGCGTTGTTCGTTTGTAAGACGATTCATGATGAAATGTCAAAGCATACTGAGCATCTTTCTCTTTGACACCATGTCTGAAATCCCACGTGATCTGTCAAATACTAATGCATGAAAATCCTAACCTCAAAAAAATCACTCTTTATTATAATAATGAGGCATCACAATTTTCCTAATAACGCAGTGTACTACTATGTAATGTCGATAGCCTCTATGCCGGGCGTACTGTGGAATGCACTCCGTGGTGGAGGGTATATAAGATTCGGATCCGACGAATCAGATATGACGATTTCTCGCCAAACGTGGCGAATTTTAAATATGTTTCGTGACTTTATTTTCCACTTGGCGATTTTTTGCCGATTTATAATATAGTTGGCGATTTTCTTGGCTAATTTTAGAAAATTTTAAATCCGATTTTATTATATTGGCGTTACTTTGTAGAGAAATATATAACAACTTGTTTGCAAGTCATAGATATGCGTTCATGTCAATCCAAACACTTTTTAAATTACTATTTCCGATTCTTTGCAACTTAGTACGATAACTACACTCGATAAAATATTTGATTTATAGAGGATGAAAAAATATTTTTTTAAAAGATATGACCAATTGAGAATTAGTAAAATCAAGATAAAAGTTTCGAGGTAGGAACATTGTAAAAAATTGTATTGTATAAAAATGTGTACCTTCAAAGAATGAAGGCTTATTTTAAAGATAATTGTATTTTGTGGTTTTCTTAAAAAGTCAAAAAGGCGTATCCCCATCGATTATAAACAAACCATGTACATTTTAGAATTGAGAAATAATAATAATTAAAAAACACTGATTAATGTAGAATTTTTTTGAACGAATTTATGCATTGACTTTTCTACTAAAACAGATTTTTCAAAATGCATTCTATCAATGAGATTTTTTCGTTTCATTTAAAACACCTGAAATAATATTTAGGGGACATTGGTCCATGGAAACGGGAGACAGATATCCACTCAATATTAGAAACCGATTCATAAATTATATTTTTTAATAAAGAGTGATTTTTTTGAGGTTAGGATTTTCATGCATTAGTATTTGACAGATCACGTGGGATTTCAGACATGGTGTCAAAGAGAAAGATGCTCAGTATGCTTTGACATTTCATCATGAATCGTCTTACAAACGAACAACGCTTGCAAATTATTGAATTTTATTATCAAAATGCGTGCTCTGTTAAGAAAGTTCATTGCGCGCTTCCATTTTATGGTCAGTTTAATCGACCCACTGAAGCGGCTATTCGGGCTATTGTGACTAAATTTCGCACCAAATTTACATTGTTGGACATTAAACCACCAACACGCTTACGTAGAGTGCGAACTGAAGAAAATATCGCAGCTGTATCGGCCAGTGTTAATGATGACCACCAATTTTCGATTCGTCGCCGTTCGCACCAATTGGGTCTCTGTTACTCAAAAACGTGGAAATGCCAAAATTGGACTAAGCGGATGGACCACCTAAGACGCAGCCGCGGTCAACATTTAAATGAAATTATCTTCAAAAAGTAAATGTCATGGACCAATCTAACGTTTCAAATAAAGAACCGATGAGATTTTGCAAATTTTATGCGTTTTTTTTTAAAAAAAAGTTATCAAGCTCTTTTAAAAATCACCCTTTATTAATTGTTTTTAACCAGTAATCCCTGCTTTGAAAGTGTATTCTGCATTATGAATTCCCTAAACTAGGTCACGGTATAAGAAAATACTAATAAAATATGTTGTAATTCTTTATCATGAAATGTTGACAATATTCAATTCAAATATAATATCTTATATAAGGGGGGGATTTTTTAAGAGCTTGATAACTTTTTTTTTAAAAAAAACGCATAAAATTTGCAAAATCTCATCGGTTATTTATTTGAAACGTTAGATTGGTCCATGACATTTACTTTTTGAAGATAATTTCATTTAAATGTTGACCGCGGCTGCGTCTTAGGTGGTCCATTCGGAAAGTCCAATTTTGGGCAACTTTTTCGAGCATTTCGGCCGGAATAGCCCGAATTTCTTCGGAAATGTTGTCTTCCAAAGCTGGAATAGTTGCTGGCTTATTTCTGTAGACTTTAGACTTCACGTAGCCCCACAAAAAATAGTCTAAAGGCGTCAAATCGCATGATCTTGGTGGCCAACTTACCGGTCCATTTCTTGAGATGAATTGTTCTCCGAAGTTTTCCCTCAAAATGGCCATAGAATCGCGAGCTGTGTGGCATGTAGCGCCATCTTGTTGAAACCACATGTCAACCAAGTTCAGTTCTTCCATTTTTGGCAACAAAAAGTTTGTTAGCATCGAACGATAGCGATCGCCATTCACCGTAACGTTGCGTCCAACAGCATCTTTGAAAAAATACGGTCCAATGATTCCACCAGCGTACAAACCACACCAAACAGTGCATTTTCGGGATGCATGGGCAGTTCTTGAACGGCTTCTGGTTGCTCTTCACTCCAAATGCGGCAATTTTGTTTATTTACGTAGCCATTCAACCAGAAATGAGCCTCATCGCTGAACAAAATTTGTCGATAAAAAAGCGGATTTTCTGCCAACTTTTCTAGGGCCCATTCACTGAAAATTCGACGTTGTGGCAGATCGTTTGGCTTCAGTTCTTGCACGAGCTGTATTTTATACGGTTTTACACCAAGATCTTTGCGTAAAATCTTCCATGTGGTCGAATAACACAAACCCAATTGCTGCGAACGGCGACGAATCGACATTTCACGGTCTTCAGCAACACTCTCAGAAACAGACGCAATATTCTCTTCTGTACGCACTGTACGCATTCGTGTGGTTGGTTTAATGTCCAATAAAGTAAACTGAGTGCGAAACTTGGTCACAATCGCATTAATTGCACTAGTCAACAGTCAAAATGTACTCGGGATGCGATAATTTTTTCTGTGTAGATAACCTTGACATGAGCTCGAAAAACGCAATAAAAAATTTTTTTTTCGTTTGGTTTTTTTTTATTATTTTTTTTTTAAATTTTAAAAATTTTTTTGGTTAATTTGTTTCGTCCGGCATAACTCGGGAACCACTAGCCCGATTTAATTGAATTAAATTTTAAAAAATTTAAAATTACAATTCCCTTAATCTGTTCATATATTGTTTTCCTATACAAGCAACAGTTTCCAAGTTAAAAATGAATATATAAAGGAAAAAACTTATTTTTTGCCTAAAGATTTAAAATTTTTTTTTTAAAAAATCCATAAAAAATCCAAAATGAAAAAAAATGTCAAATCTTATTACTTTTACGTAAAGTCACATAACCTATGAGCAAAATGAGACAAAGATCATGAAAATCGATGCACGCGTTTCGCTTTTATTCGCAATTGAGTAAAGGTATGAATTTCAAAAATTTAAAAATTTTTTTTTTGGTTAATTTGTTTCGTCCGGCATAACTCGGGAACCACTAGCCCGATTTAATTGAATTAAATTTTAAAAAATTTAAAATTACAATTCCCTTAATCTGTTCATATATTGTTTTCCTATACAAGCAACAGTTTCCAAGTTAAAAATGAATATAAAGGGTGATTTTTTAAGAGCTTGATAACTTTTTTTTAAAAAAAAAACGCATAAAATTTGCAAAATCTCATCGGTTCTTTATTTGAAACGTTAGATTGGTCCATGACATTTACTTTTTGAAGATAATTTCATTTAAATGTTAACCGCGGCTGCGTCTTAGGTGGTCCATCCGCTTAGTCCAATTTTGGCATTTCCACGTTTTTGAGTAACAGAGACCCAATTGGTGCGAACGGCGACGAATCGAAAATTGGTGGTCATCATTAACACTGGCCGATACAGCTGCGATATTTTCTTCAGTTCGCACTCTACGTAAGCGTGTTGGTGGTTTAATGTCCAACAATGTAAATTTGGTGCGAAATTTAGTCACAATAGCCCGAATAGCCGCTTCAGTGGGTCGATTAAACTGACCATAAAATGGAAGCGCGCAATGAACTTTCTTAACAGAGCACGCATTTTGATAATAAAATTCAATAATTTGCAAGCGTTGTTCGTTTGTAAGACGATTCATGATGAAATGTCAAAGCATACTGAGCATCTTTCTCTTTGACACCATGTCTGAAATCCCACGTGATCTGTCAAATACTAATGCATGAAAATCCTAACCTCAAAAAAATCACTCTTTATAAAGGAAAAAACTTATTTTTTGCCTAAAGATTTAAATTTTTTTTTTTTAAATCCATAAAAAATCCAAAATGAAAAAAAATGTCAAATCTTATTACTTTTACGTTCAGTTTAATCGACCCACTGAAGCGGCTATTCGGGCTATTGTGACTAAATTTCGCACCAAATTTACATTGTTGGACATTAAACCACCAACACGCTTACGTAGAGTGCGAACTGAAGAAAATATCGCAGCTGTATCGGCCAGTGTTAATGATGACCACCAATTTTCGATTCGTCGCCGTTCGCACCAATTGGGTCTCTGTTACTCAAAAACGTGGAAATGCCAAAATTGGACTAAGCGGATGGACCACCTAAGACGCAGCCGCGGTCAACATTTAAATGAAATTATCTTCAAAAAGTAAATGTCATGGACCAATCTAACGTTTCAAATAAAGAACCGATGAGATTTTGCAAATTTTATGCGTTTTTTTTTTAAAAAAAGTTATCAAGCTCTTAAAAAATCACCCTTTATTAATTGTTTTTAACCAGTAATCCCTGCTTTGAAAGTGTATTCTGCATTATGAATTCCCTAAACTAGGTCACGGTATAAGAAAATACTAATAAAATATGTTGTAATTCTTTATCATGAAATGTTGACAATATTCAATTCAAATATAATATCTTATATAAAGGGTGATTTTTTAAGAGCTTGATAACTTTTTTTTTAAAAACAAGTAAGGAAAGGCTAAAGTCGGGCGGGGCCTACTCTATGATACACTCCACTTTCTATCGGAATACAATTTAATTCGGTGAAAAAATGAAAACAGCAAGGATTTTTGTATCCTGTAAATGTATGTGTTTAACAAAAAATGTTAAATCGAAAGGACATTTGTATGGGGTATATTGAAACCTGGTGAAATATAATATAGGTGAAATATAATATGTATAGTTTGGCCAAAATCGGTTAAACATTTGGGAGCAACATTTGTATTTGGGCTATATATAAATCTGATTAAAAGATGCTGTGCCAAATTTAAAGATAATCGATTACAATATGTCGTTTATAGATCGGAAAATGTCAAATCGGGAGCGACATTTGTATCTGAACAGGTCACCGAATTTCTGCATATGTGTTTCTAGTTGGATTATAAGATGTTGTGACAAATTTAAAGAAAATCGAGTACAATATGTCGTTTATAGAACGGAAAAAGTCAAATCGGGAGCGACATTTGTATGGGGGCTATATCTAAATCTGAACCGATCTTACCTAATTTCCGCAAATGTGTTTCTAGTTGGATTATAAGATGTTGTGCCAAATTTAAAGAAAATCGAGTACAATATGTCGTTTATAGAGCGGAAAATGTCAAATCGGGAGCGACATTTGTATGGGGGCTATATCTAAATCTGAACCGATCTTACCGAATTTTTGCATAGGTGTTTCTAGTTCGATTATAAGATGTTGTGCCAAATTTAAAGAAAATCGGGTACAATATGTGGTTTCTATAGCGGAAAATGTCAAATCGGGAGTGAAATTCATATGGGGGCTATATCTAAATCTGAACCGATTTGCCTCAAATAAAATAGCGTTTGTCCTTGATCCAAAAAACTTACTTGTGCAAATTTTTGTTAAGATCGGACTATAATTGCGACCTGCAATTTGATTACAACAATAGATGGACAGACAGACGGACAGACAGACAGACAGACAGACAGACAGACAGACAGACAGACAGACAGACAGACAGACAGACAGACAGACAGACAGACAGACAGACAGACAGACAGACAGACAGACATTGCTAAATCGACTCAGAAAGTGATTCTAAGTCGATCGGTATACTTAACAATGGGTCTATCTCGCTTCCTTTTGGGTGTTACAAACAAATGTACAAAGCCATAATACTCTCGTGGAGTGTATAAAAATGATGTTCGTTGGTAATCGTATCACTGAACCAATTTGGCTGATTGTTGTTACAAACTGTTCGAAGTAGTCCGAATTAGGTTTTAAGATGAACAAGTCAAAACGGCGTTAAGTTCGGCCGGGCAGAACTTTATATACCCTCCACCATGGATTGCATTCCACAGAGGTTGTGGGTTTTCGTAGAAGTGCAGTAATATTACAGGAAAATATAAATTTTTTAATATAGGGAAACCAAAACAAATATTGAAAAAATAATTTTATAAATAAATATAATATTTTAATTATTTCAAACCATGATTTATTTAAAATCAAAAAATAAATATTCTTATATTTATATTTTCAAAAAACTTAAATACCTTAAATATTGATAGATAGTGGGTGCTACAGTTGGTTGTATTTCCATTCTATTTTAATTCAAAAGTACAAATTTTGAAAATCCATTATCAGACGTACATAGTGCAAAATAAACTAACTTCATGATTCAACCAATTTTTGCAGTAATAGAAATGGTACGAATTTGGAAAAAAAAACTTTTTATTTTGCATGTCTATGCAGGCAGAGAAATGTATACACCGAATTCCATAATTCCAGCTGCGACCATTTGGTTGGTACCATTTTTACCCCCTTGACGTTTCTACGCAATTAGAATTTCACCATTCTAACTGTAATCGTTTAGTTGGTACTACTTTTAACCCTCTGTACCATTGTAACCCTTGAAAGTACGAATTTCGAAAAATTCGTCTATTTGCCGTGTCTACGCAGTCAGAGGAACGTATACTCCGAATTTCATGACTCTAGCTGCGGTCATTTGATTGGTACTATTTTTATCCCCCTTTTTTTCATTTTCACCCCAAAAGTATGTATTTCGAAAAACCTATCCCTCTATTCCCATTTCACACCTTAAAATTACGAATTTGAAAAAATACTTTTATATTATGTATCTACTCAATTAGAGGAATGTACACACCGAATTTCGTGTTTCTAGCTGTTGTCGTTTATTATGTACTATTTTTATCCCTTTTTGCCCCATTTCGCCCCCCACAAATAACAATCACTTACGGTGCACGTTTTTGCTATAAGGGGAATGCACATACAAAATATCAAGCAAATATAAACAGACATATTCAAAAACAAGTAAGGAAAGGCTAAAGTCGGGCGGGGCCGACTATATAATACACTCCACTTTCTATCCGAATACATTTCAATTCGGTAAAAAAGTGAAATTCGAAGAATTTTTTCCTAATCATAGGCTAATATGACCTGACCCAATTTCTCAAATCGAGAAGAATATTTGTATCAGGCTATATCCAAACATGGAATGAAGTGAACCACTTACACAGTAGGTACTTCCAAATCAAGTTTAACGTGTTATCCTCAATTTGAAGAAATTCGGTGAAAATACGTGGCTTCTGGGGCGGAAAAAGTCAAGCCGGGAGCGAAATTTGCATGGGAGCAATATATAAATCTGAACCGATCTGACTCATTTTCATCTCGGGCGATTTTAGCTGAAATATAAGATATTTTGCAAGATTTGAAGAAGATCTGTTAAAATAAGTGGAATAGAGTGGAAAAAGTCAAATCGGGAGTGAAATTCGTATGGGGACTGTATATAAATCTGAACAAAGACATAATAATCTCGTGGAGTGTATAACAAATTAAATTGGAATGGATATTTGAATGCAAGCTATACCCACTTTATTTTAGATGCTTCTAGACGAAATAAAAAAGGGTGGTTAAATTGTAAGGGCCGATGTTGAATGTGAACCACACATAAACGTCAATTTTTTTTTCTGCATTTCATTTTACATTTCTCAATTTCAGACTAACTCAATTTGAGCCATGGAAAGATACACAATCGAGAAACGTCTTAAAGTTATTTAGGCTTATTATGAAAATGGGCGTTCAAATCAAAATGCATATCGTGCACTTCGAAGAAAATACTCTTCAGTGATGAGGCACATTTTCACCTCAGCGGATTCGTTAATAAACAGAATTGGCGCATTTGGGCGAATGATAATCCAAGAGTGATTGTCGAAAAACCAATGCACCCACAGCAGTGACTGTTTGGTGCGGTTTATGGGTTGGCGGCATCATCGGGCCGTAATTTTCCCAAAATGAGGCCGGCCAGTCAGTTAGTGAGAGCAATCACACTATTGTGAGATGATAATGAACTTTTTATGGACCAATTGAAAGATATGGATGTGGACGATATGTGGTTTCAACAGGACGGTGCCACTTGCCACACAGCTAACGAAAAAATGGCCGTGTTATCTCACGTGGTGGCGATGTCAATTGGCCGCCAAGATCATGTAATTTGACACCGTTGGACTTCTTTCTTTGGGGTTATTTGAAAGAAAAGGTGTATGTTTATAAGCCAGCAACAATACAAGAGCTAAAGCTAAAGGAGATGTGCCGCCGAGGTCGCGGCGGTCATTTGGCCAATATTTTGTTCCATACATAATTGAACTATACCAATATTATTATAATAAGAAGAAATGACAATAGTTTTCAAAATAATTTGTGGTTTATTCAATAACCACCCATTATATATCCACTTGCATTTTATATACGTCTAGACGATTTGAACAGAATCAGTGAATATATGTGGTTTCTACAGATGAAAATTCATGAGGGCTATATCAAAAGAAGAATATAAATATATATGACCATTCACTACTGCATCAGTTAAAGTAGTTTGATGTCATTTTTTGGAAAATAATGTGGAATAATTGGTTTCCTTTCATTAAGAAAGTACTTAGCTCCTCCGCCACGTCAAGGCTTATTCCCAGAAGGAGTTGAATATGTTGAAAATAATTTTAAATTTTACTTATAATAAAATTCGTTATCCAACATATTTTACTACATATGACCACTTTAAATGTTATTGATTCTAATTCAATAATTATAAAGCGCCGTGGTTAGTCTTATCCAGTTTTAACGTTATGTTAAAATGTAAGACAAATATTGAAACTTATATAAATTACGATATTTTCTATAATATCATAATAATAATTATGTTTCGATTTAGTCAGATACCTATATCGAATTATTTCGGTTTAATATTTACAGCAATTTTGCATAAATTTCTTAATCTAATTTAGAATTCTATAGTTAACTTAATTATTTGAACATAGTAATGTAAGATATAAATTAATTAGATATGCAAATACATATCGCGTCATGGTAACTATATACAGTTTCAAATGTTGAAGCATTTATAATGCTATTGTTAATATTGGTGAAACACCAATCAATTTTTGTCAAACCTTTAGTGGTTCCTGTCTCTAGAATTGAATCGAACCCTTTATTGTTTAATACAATCTCCGTTTCTGGCTTACCTCGACTGCGGCATATATTAAAATCTCCAACGATAAGAGAGTTTTCGTTTAGATACGTATTTTCTCTTAACAATCGATTCAACTCTATTCGTAAAGTACCATCAGGGTAGTTATTATTTCTGTACAACACCAATATGTTAGTATCCTTGACTTTAAACACTAAAAATTCCAGCGTTTTATTATGGACATGCACTTGCTTATGGTGTTGATATTGCACAAAGCTAGCGAGTTCATTTTTAACATACCTCGCTTGCATCTGCGACTGTTTTGATCCGTGGAATCTAATCGCATCGCCGGTAACACAGTAAATCCTGGAATGTCATAGTTTTCGTGAATCAAGGTCCATGATTCGACAAAGCACAAGACATCAGCATGTAGCATTAATTTATCATTACGTACATCATGAATGTGGGCATGAAGACTTTGAACGTTTTGATAAATAATTTTCAAAGTGCTAGGATAAAACATGTGTTCAAAATGTGTACATAAACTCTTATTACTTCGAAGATTCGACATTTCCAAGTGTACAACATCGTTTTGCGAAAATGGCTTGGGTGGGTTAAAAGAACCCAAAAGGAATAGACCAGAAGCCTTAGTTGCTCTACTACATGCTACATATAGTGCTGACCGGTTTATATGTGGTTTTAAGTGAACAGCCACTTTTTCGTAGGTTGCACCTTGGCTTTTATGTATTGTAATTCCTTCGGCTGGTACTACTGGAAACTGTTTTCGATCAATATTTACTTGACAGTTCCGCTTGAATTGGAATGTTTTTACCACAATCCCAATCGGAGTCCATGATTCTTCATTTGGATGTCTTTTCTTTGATCGGGCTAAAGCGCCAACGCTGCTTTCAGGAAAGTGAATCCAAATAATTGATGGGTATTCTGTACCTGCTCTGAAGTCAATTTGCATAAGTTGACCTGTAGCTCCATTTACCAAACCATCACTTGTGTCTATATTCACAGTTACCATGTATTTCGCAGAAGTTTTTAGAACTAAGCGATGGGGTAAGCCTTGTGTCTCGGATACTTTAAACGATTTTACAACATCCAAAATTCGTGCTCTGTTGGCATTTGTCAATCCTGTGGATTTTACAATATCTTGGGATATTGATATTATTTCCTCCGATGGTATTGATCTTAGCTTGGAGTCATTGAAGGCGTTTACCTCATCGTTTGAACAAAAAAGGTGAATTGCCTCACCAGGGACTTCAGTAAGTGGTACAATGCGCTGTCTTATTAAAGAAATATCATCATCCGTCATTTGGCCAGAAGCCATGTTGTTAAGAGCTGTAGCAAATTGCTGATCTTCTCTTTGCCGCATTATCTCCGTAAGTTCGAAGTGTTTAAACATATCCCATATCGATGATCCATATATTACGCTGTAAGGGTTATTCGACGGAGGTGAAAATATCCATCGGTCGCCTACTGGTGAAAGTTGATGTAAGTCGCCAAAAACAATTACTGATATGCCCCCGAAAGGGTCTGTACTTCTGAATATTTGTTTCAAACGTGCGTCTAAATATGAAAACATTTTTGCTCCCACCATTGAAATTTCGTCAATAATAAGGAGTTTTAGATTCATAAGTTTAGCATGCATTGAATTTACGGTGTCTGCTCCTAATGGCCTTATTTCAGCTGCCGATTGATTAATTGGTAGTGAGAACATTGAATGTAATGTAGAACCACCAATACCGAAAGCCGCTTTGCCAGTTGGAGCTGTAAGTAACACCTTAATTAAATTTGGATCCGATCCTGGGATGCTATTCAATCTATGATTTAGCGACTGATAAATAGCAGATATTAATCTACTTTTTCCAACACCGGCACCTCCACTTACAAATTCATGAAATGTGGCTGCACATTTTATATTATGGTGAAGGTGAGTTAGATATAACTTTTGTTTGCTATTTAACGTTCGGACCATAGTCAAAAGTTCAGGTTCGGATATAATGGGAGGAAGTTTTATTATACGTACAGTTCCATCGGGTGTTTCTTCTGATGTGGCAATACCTTGTGTTTGTAATATGTTAATGTTGGGATCTATTTCAGGTACCGCTAGAACTCTAAATTCGCCATCTACCATATTTGTATCACCTTCTTCATTAACATCGGTCACCGCTTCACTTTCATCCCTTAGTCGCTCCAGAACATTTTCGAGTTCGCGTTCTTCGAAGACATCGTACCTTTTCCTATTGGACTCAATACTATCCATTTGAACAATACAGGTGGTTTCATTATCGTTTTGCAGCAGATCTCTCTCTTCGTTTCTCCAGGGATGGTACAACATAACCAGCTCACGGAAGTAATCACATCTGTGAGTGTTGACATTATACCTTCTGTAACGAATGACGTGCGGTTTGGTCTTTTCTTTAATGAAACCACTGTTGTCCTTCAATCGGAAGGTACGCGTTGAACGTTCAACTTCTTCTTCGTTTTCTTGCTCCTCGTAGTTCTCTTCAGGATTTCGGTTTCGCAATGTCCTCGTAAATTTATAATTGGCTGCAAAATCAGCCAAACATAAATTTTCGAGTTCATCTGGCCGCTGAATATAATGATCTAAGAGGCCTACGACGTATATGTCGGTGGAATCAGGTGGCAAATTTTGTAGCTGTCCACGGGGTCGTAACATAAACACTCGTTCTTCCGGTCGTCCAGTGTTAATGTATACTTCAGCATTACTGCTTTCTGACAACCTCATTCCCAAACAACAATATGTGGCTTCTTGAGCTGATATTTCGGTACCTGAAATAAATTTGTAGGCTATGTGTTGTAATTTTTGTTTAATGGTATAATTTCCCGATCTGATTTCCTCTACAGCATCACGAAGAATTCTGGATACACCACGGTTAGATTTATTTATATAATTAATTATGTAACTACAACAAGCATATGCATCCAAGATGAATTGGATATCCATATTGGCTCTGTGTAATTGCAAAATTGTAGGATTATACGCATTCAGCATTTTATCCTCAAATCTTCTACGGAGTACAATTTTTGGCTTCTTTAAAACTGAGCGTAATGACATTAAGTAGTCTTCGTAAGACATGTTAATATTTTCATGCGCAAGAAAGTTTTCAAAATTATTCAAGTAGGATATGTCTTCTGAACTAATGTTTGCATTCAATAAACTTTGAATTCTATCGTAGTTCTGTTTGTATTGTTCTAAGTTTTCAAAGTTTTCAGGAAGTGGCATTAAAATTTGCGTTGATGGCATCGGGGGATAAGGCATGCCATATCGACAAATCTTTTCACCTCTAAATTCTCTTGTGCATGAACGATTATGGTTGTGTCGCTGATACTGAAGATATTGTGATAAATTGTCATCAGCGCCGTTTGTAGATACATACGTATCTATGAAGTTGATCACATCAGGGAATGTAGACGGATCACTTAAATCAATCACGGGAGCATCTTTAAGCCAATACATGCCATGAATATGGGGAGAGCCTCGTTGTTGGAACTCTACTCTCCAATAATATTTTTCGACAAAGTGACTGTCGAAAATTCCGTTATTCATTTTGAATAAAGAAAATAGTTGCCTAAATCGGAAATCAAAATAGCGAGAGCATGTTACAGCATCACTTCGAATCAATCTTGCCTTTTCCGAGAATGGAAGGTTCGAAGCTTCTTCTTCCGTTATATTAACATTGTCAACAGTTTTTGCCAAAATAACTAATAGCTCCTGCCATTTTGTTTCAGCAGCGGAAAGGGTTATAAAGAAAGTTGGAAGACCGAACTGCCTAATCATTGCAATGGCCTTCTTTTTTTCTGCTTCCCAATGAGCTGGAGAAGATCTAACACCTTTGAGTATACGGAATCCGTCGTCATGTTGTATTAGGTTATTGACGTATGTATCATCTAGAGCATTTCCTGCAGTAACATTTCTAGAACGAGTATGCTTTCGTAAAGCGATTGAAGTGGCACTCTTGATTGTCAAAAGTTCGAGTTTTTTGTAGCTGTATAACAACTTATCAGTTCTACAGCTCCTTCTGTCGTATCGTCGCAGTTCTGAACGTACTATTTTAGAGTATGTTTCCGTGCAGGAACGTTTTTTACCACAATATATTGTAGCGAAAGCCAGCTCTTCGGAATCGGTATCCGTTATCATGTCGATTGGTCGACGGCCTTCACCAGGCGCCATAACAACTCGCTGTTGAGGTATGTTTTCAGTTGGTATGTTCTCAAGCAAAGTTTGTTGACCACCGGGGTTTAAATTGTCTGCAGAAAATTCGTCCACACAAGGAATTTCTTCAGTATTGTTATTATCATTTTCAATCTGATTATTGAAGATTGCTTGAATTGCTTCCTGGTCCTGTTGATTGGCAACGAAAGGGACTATATTTTGTGAATTAAAACTTTCAAACCATCCTTCTGCAATGGAAATGCCATGTTTTATATACAATTCGGTATCGATTAAATACCGAGCAGCCTCGATCACTTTAGCGGGCCTAATTGTCTCAGTCATATAATCGTGTTGATATTCCATGCGTCGTCTCAAGTGCAATTGGATTACATGAGCTTGGTCGAATGTTCTTGGGAGTGCTGTAACCGTTTCGTTAATCGAAATCGGCACGTTTACTACAGCACCGCGTATAGCACTTTGTCTTTCAAAGCCAAGTGCGACAATTACCATGAAAGGTAGCCTGGCAGTTATTAAACGCTCCTCTACAGACGTTAAGTCTTTAAGAGCGTTTGGAATTTCTGGATAGTCTAGCCCATTTGAGAGACAGATGTTAGGCTTTCTACCGTTCTTAATTGACCTACTACAAGTCTTGCAAAAATGATACGTATCGTCGGATGAGGGAAATTTGTCGGACAGGTAAAATACTTCATTTTCAAAATTTAAATGTGACATACCTTGTTTTTTTAAGATTTCTACCTGATGGGGAAACCACAGTCCTCCGCAGCACATGCATATTATTGTTGGTCCTTGCTTTATGATGTTGTTGTAGCTTTGAAATCTCAGGTCATTTCGTCTATTGATAATTGCGGCACTATTTTCCTGTCTTTCTTCGCTTGTTATAGCTTCCCTTGCCTCTCTGTTTCTTCGCGATTGGAGAATATTCGCTCTGGATCTGTTTATGGGATCATTCCTATGGCGAATAACTCTTAAAGTCCTTGAGTGTGTAACATCTTGTAGTGTACGTCTCACATCAGCACGTCTGTTTTGCCTCTGGACTGTATTTCTCAGCCTTTCGCCTATTCGGTATTCAACATTGGAGCGCCGCTGGGAATGTGCTATCGTATCACGCCCCTGCTCTGAAGACCGGTATTCGATATCACGACGTCTCTGCGAATGAGAGGCAGTGTTACGTATCTGTTCATCGGAGTGGTATTCCGGATTCAGGCGACGATATGAGTGGGCAGCAGTGTCACGCTCCCGTTCAGCGGCACGGTATTCCATATCCTGTCGTCTCTGTGAATGAGCTGTGTTGTCACGTTCCCGTTCAGCATCGCGGTATTCCATATCCTGACGCCGGTGTGAGTGGGCAGCAGTGTCACGCACCCGTTCAGCGGCACGGAATTCCATATCCTGTCGTGTCTGTGAATGAGCTGCGTTGTCACGTTCCCGTTCGGCATCGCGGTATTCCATATCCTGACGTCTCTGCGAATGAGAGGCAGTGTTACGTATCTGTTCATCGGAGTGGTATTCCGGATTCAGGCGACGATGTGAGTGGGCAGCAGTGTCACGCTCCCGTTCAGCGGCACGGTATTCCATATCCTGTCGTCTCTGTGAATGAGCTGTGTTGTCACGTTCCCGTTCAGCATCGCGGTATTCCATATCCTGACGCCGGTGTGAGTGGGCAGCAGTGTCACGCACCCGTTCAGCGGCACGGAATTCCATATCCTGTCGTGTCTGTGAATGAGCTGCGTTGTCACGTTCCCGTTCGGCATCGCGGTATTCCATATCCTGACGTCTCTGTGAATGGGAGGCAGTGTTACGTATCTGTTCATCGGAGTGGTATTCCGGATTCAGGCGACGATGTGAGTGGGCAGCAGTGTCACGCTCCCGTTCAGCGGCACGGTATTCCATATCCTGTCGTCTCTGTGAATGAGCTGCGTTGTCACGTTCCCGTTCGGCATCGCGGTATTCCATATCCTGACGTCTCTGTGAATGGGAGGCAGTATTACGTATCTGTTCATCGGAGTGGTAATCCGGATTCAGGCGACGATGTGAGTGGGCAGCAGTGTCACGCTCCCGTTCATCGGCACGGTATTCCATATCCTGTCGTCTCTGCGAATGAGCTGCGGTGTCACGTTCCTGCTCCTGTTCACGAAATTCTAAATTTTGTCTACGCCTGGATCTCCATGTGCTGTTGTAAATATGCCGCTGTATCGCGTTATTTTGAACTCCCCTGAGAGTATCTGTGTCCACTTCAGCAACCCTCAATTCTTGAACTCTGGTTCGGACAAGACTTCTTCGGGTGGCAGCACTTTGTTTACGCGTTCTGGGCATTATTTCGAGTAGTATTATAATCCACTAATATTGTACCGAGTCGTTATTTATATTATTAATCGGTGCAAACCGTTTGAGACGTGAAATCAAACTAAACATTATTTTAATTTCGCAAAGGTTTTTATACATATCTATGGAGTTTTTACCTGTCTTTTTAATGGTGTAAACAGTTATAGTAACATGCCTACGTGACATTTGAGATTATACAGGTAGTCTTGTACTTACAATTTTTGCCGCAGACACGCATTTTCCTACCTGTAACATGAATTTGAGTATCTACGAATAGAGTTACGTTATCAATTTTGCATATATGTTGCAGGTAAATAAATTGCGACAATGTTGGACGATTAATAAAGAACTACTATAAAAGGTAATGCACCTTTCTATGGCGGAGTAATAAATATAGTGTTTATGTAAAAAGATAGAAGTATGAGACTAGTTTTTATGAGACAACCATAAACATGGGTATTTATGATTCCATTGCTTTTACCTTAAATAACCTTGTGCAAATCGAAAAACATGGACTATTATGGCCTACATTATTTCTGGTGTTTATAGGCAGAATGTGACGGGTTGTGCCAAATATGATAAAAACCGCATAATGTCTGTGGTTCATACAGCGAAAAAAGTATAATCGGGAGCGAAATTTATATGGGACTATATCAAAACATGGACCCTTGGGACCCATTTTTTCTCTAGGTATTTATAGACAAAATATAATGGGCTGATCAAAATTGGGTAATATATGTGGTTTATAGAGCGGAAACTGTCAATTCTTGAGCTACATTTTTATCGGAGCTATATCTAAATCTGCACCGATTTGCTCCAAATCGAATAGCGTTCGTCCCTGGACTACAAAAGAGCGATTCTAAGACGATCGATAAACGATGGATATATGTATCTCATTTACTTTTGTGTGTTACAAACAAATTCAAAGACATTGGAAAAAGACAAATCGTGAGCAACATTTGTATGGGGGCTATATCTAAATCTAAACCGATCTTACCCAGTTTCTGCATAGTTGTTTCCAGTCGGATTATAAGATGTTGTGCCAATTTTAAAGAAAATCGGGTTCAATATGTGTTTTCTAGATCGGCGAAAGGCAAATCGGGAGCAACATTTGTATGGGGGCTATATCTAAATCTGAACCGATTTTACCCACTTTCTGCATAGTTGTTTCTAGTCGGATTATAAGATGTTGTGCCAAATTTAAAGAAAATCGCGTACAATATATGGTTTCTAGAGCGGCAAATGTCAAATCGGGAGCGACATTTGTATGGGGGCTATATCTAAATCTGAACCGATCTTACCCACTTTCTGCATAGTCGTTTCCGGTCCGATTATAAGATGTTGTGCCAAATTTAAAGAAAATCGCGTACAATATATGGTTTCTAGAGCGGAAAAAGTCAAATCGGGAGCGACATTTGTATGGGGGCTATATCTAAATCTGAACCGATCTTACCCAATTTCGGCATAGTTGTTTCCAGTCAGATTACAAGATGTTTTGCCAAATTTAAAGAAAAACCGGTGCAATATGTTGTTTCTAGAGCGGAAAATGTAAAATCGGGAGCGACATTTATATGGGGGCTATATATAAATCTGAACCGATTTACCTCAAATTAAATAGCGTTCGTCCTTGACCCATAAAACTTACTTGTGCCAATTTTTGTGAAGATCGGACTCTAATTGCGACCTGTAATTTGATTACAACAATAGATGGACAGACAGACGGACAGACAGACAGACAGACAGACAGACAGACGGACAGACAGACAGACGGACAGACGGACATTGCTAAATCGACTCAGAAAGTGATTCTAAGCCGATCTGTATAATAAACGATAGGTCTAACTCGTTTCCTTTTGGGCGTTACAAACAAATGCACAAAGACATAATACTCTCGTGGAGTGTATAAAAACGCATAAAATTTGCAAAATCTCATCGGTTATTTATTTGAAACGTTAGATTGGTCCATGACATTTACTTTTTGAAGATAATTTCATTTAAATGTTGACCGCGGCTGCGTCTTAGGTGGTCCATTCGGAAAGTCCAATTTTGGGCAACTTTTTCGAGCATTTCGGCCGGAATAGCCCGAATTTCTTCGGAAATGTTGTCTTCCAAAGCTGGAATAGTTGCTGGCTTATTTCTGTAGACTTTAGACTTGACGTAGCCCCACAAAAAATAGTCTAAAGGCGTCAAATCGCATGATCTTGGTGGCCAACTTACCGGTCCATTTCTTGAGATGAATTGTTCTCCGAAGTTTTCCCTCAAAATGGCCATAGAATCGCGAGCTGTGTGGCATGTAGCGCCATCTTGTTGAAACCACATGTCAACCAAGTTCAGTTCTTCCATTTTTGGCAACAAAAAGTTTGTTAGCATCGAACGATAGCGATCGCCATTCACCGTAACGTTGCGTCCAACAGCATCTTTGAAAAAATACGGTCCAATGATTCCACCAGCGTACAAACCACACCAAACAGTGCATTTTCGGGATGCATGGGCAGTTCTTGAACGGCTTCTGGTTGCTCTTCACTCCAAATGCGGCAATTTTGTTTATTTACGTAGCCATTCAACCAGAAATGAGCCTCATCGCTGAACAAAATTTGTCGATAAAAAAGCGGATTTTCTGCCAACTTTTCTAGGGCCCATTCACTGAAAATTCGACGTTGTGGCAGATCGTTTGGCTTCAGTTCTTGCACGAGCTGTATTTTATACGGTTTTACACCAAGATCTTTGCGTAAAATCTTCCATGTGGTCGAATAACACAAACCCAATTGCTGCGAACGGCGACGAATCGACATTTCACGGTCTTCAGCAACACTCTCAGAAACAGACGCAATATTCTCTTCTGTACGCACTGTACGCATTCGTGTGGTTGGTTTAATGTCCAATAAAGTAAACTGAGTGCGAAACTTGGTCACAATCGCATTAATTGCACTAGTCAACAGTCAAAATGTACTCGGGATGCGATAATTTTTTCTGTGTAGATAACCTTGACATGAGCTCGAAAAACGCAATAAAAAATTTTTTTTTCGTTTGGTTTTTTTTTATTATTTTTTTTTTTAAATTTTAAAATTTTTTTTTGGTTAATTTGTTTCGTCCGGCATAACTCGGGAACCACTAGCCCGATTTAATTGAATTAAATTTTAAAAAATTTAAAATTACAATTCCCTTAATCTGTTCATATATTGTTTTCCTATACAAGCAACAGTTTCCAAGTTAAAAATGAATATATAAAGGAAAAAACTTATTTTTTGCCTAAAGATTTAAAATTTCTTTTTTTTTTAAAAATCCATAAAAAATCCAAAATGAAAAAAAATGTCAAATCTTATTACTTTTACGTAAAGTCACATAACCTATGAGCAAAATGAGACAAAGATCATGAAAATCGATGCACGCGTTTCGCTTTTATTCGCAATTGAGTAAAGGTATGAATTTCAAAAATTTAAAAATTTTTTTTTGGTTAATTTGTTTCGTCCGGCATAACTCGGGAACCACTAGTTCGACGATCTCTCTGTAATTTGAGCTTTTGTTGTTTCCAAGAAATCCGGAAACAATTTGCCGAAATGAGTTCCAAGCTGCAGCTTCATTTGGTGATAAAATGTGCTCAAACTGTTGGTCTTGCAACAACTTTTTAATTTGCGGACCGTCGAAAACGCCTTCCTTAATCTTTGCCGATGAAAGGTGAGGAAAAATGGTTTTTAAATAGGCGAACGCTTCGCCATCTTTGTTGATAGCTTTCACGAAGTTTTTTATGAGTCCGAGCTTTATGTGAAGAGGTGGGAGAAAAACATTTTCCTTTTTTATGAGTGGTGTATATTTCACGTTGTCGCTGCCGGGGATGAAGTTAACTCTTTCTGTCCAACTCCTCCTGGTGTAATGATGTTGACGATCGCGGCTGTCCCAAAGGCAGAGAAAACAACAGTACTTTGTGAATCCACCTTGTAATCCACAAAGGATACCGATAACCTTAAGATCGGCACAAACTTGCCAATCGTGCCTCTCATAGTTAAGGCACTTTAGTAGATTATAGTTATAGTAGATAGAAGTTATATATGTTCTTGAATTTCGTAATCTACGCTTACCTTGAGTCAGCTAGCTGTACGTAGCACCTTGGACATAGAGCACTTGGTGTCCACCGCTCATCTATGTTTGAGACCTTTAAATTGAAGCTCTCTTCAAATGAATCTCTCAATTTAGGTGAAAAACAACGCTTGTTTTTTTCAGAAACGTATTCTCCGCACATGTAACAAAAATTACTTGGATTGGTATTGCATTCAAATCCTCGCGAACGTTTGCTCATTTTAACTATCGCGTTCGTCGACACTTGTTGAATGAGTAAAATCGATCAATGAAGACCTATTTATACTGTGTATTGTTTAGTATTTTACTGACAGGTACTTATAAATGGGTGTATATTTTTTTACGGTGGCTACATACCTGTTTCACCATGTGTGAGTCTTAAATTTTCCGAATAATGACCACCCTTAAATGTCGGTTGCATTTCTGTAAAAAAATCATACAGGTAGCCAACGGAAAACCCAAATAATTAAAAAAAGTCCCCTTTCCTTTTTTCCTTTTAATTGTTCACGCACATTTATTAGCGTTTATTACTTTGCTTACGCAATCATAAAAATTAAATAACCCTTTGTTTATTCCGTTTTGTTAATTCTGAGAATCAAAAAAAAGAAAAAACCTTACCATAGACAAAGTTGTGCATATGTCGAGCAAATTTTTGAAATTCATACCTTTACTCAATTGCGAATAAAAGCGAAACGCGTGCATCGATTTTCATGATCTTTGTCTCATTTTGCTCATAGGTTATGTGACTTTACGTAAAAGTAATAAGATTTGACATTTTTTTTAATTTTGGATTTTTTATGGATTAAAAAAAAAAAATTTAAATCTTTAGGCAAAAAATAAGTTTTTTCCTTTATATATTCATTTTTAACTTGGAAACTGTTGCTTGTATAGGAAAACAATATATGAACAGATTAAGGGAATTGCAATTTTAAATTTTTTAAAATTTAATTCAATTAAATCGGGCTAGTGGTTCCCGAGTTATGCCGGACGAAACAAATTAACCAAAAAAAAATTTTTTAAATTTTTGAAATTCATACCTTTACTCAATTGCGAATAAAAGCGAAACGCGTGCATCGATTTTCATGATCTTTGTCTCATTTTGCTCATAGGTTATGTGACTTTACGTAAAAGTAATAAGATTTGACTTTTTTTTCATTTTGGATTTTTTATGGATTTTTAAAAAAAAAATTAAATCTTTAGGCAAAAAATAAGTTTTTTCCTTTATATATTCATTTTTAACTTGGAAACTGTTGCTTGTATAGGAAAACAATATATGAACAGATTAAGGGAATTGTAATTTTAAATTTTTTAAAATTTAATTCAATTAAATCGGGCTAGTGGTTCCCGAGTTATGCCGGACGAAACAAATTAACCAAAAAAAAATTTTTAAAATTTAAAAAAAAAATAATAAAAAAAACCAAACGAAAAAAAAAATTTTTATTGCGTTTTTCGAGCTCATGTCAAGGTTATCTACACAGAAAAAATTATCGCATCCGGAGTACATGAAATTTTTTTCAATTTGTTGAGTAGTGTTGTTTGCTCACTTGGTCGATTATGTAGACCATAAATCGGACGTAAAGCGCGAAACACATTTCGAACCGAACACTGATTTTGGTAATAAAATTCAATGATTTGCAAGCGTTGCTCGTTAGTAAGTCTATTCATGATGAAATGTCAAAGCATACTGAGCATCTTTCTCTTTGACACCATGTCTGAAATCCCACGCGATCTGTCAAATACTAATGCATGAAAATCCTAACCTCAAAAAAATCACTCTTTATATAAATTTTTTTACAAAAACTAAACATAAAATGGGATTTGTCGATTTTTTAACAAAAACTGAAGTTTAAATTTGTCATTTTTTTGGCGATTTCTGACAAAAGATTTGGCGATAGAGGTACAAAATAATCTGAAAACCCTGTTTAAACCTCACAATAAATCACCCGTTATTTGTTTATGGATATATATTTGGATTTTTCTCCAATTTTGTCACAACACCTATGTGTTTTGAATGTAATACATTCGATTGTGTTCATGTAGAACACAACTCTCTTCAAAACGCTTTGCAGCGAGGTTTTCGGATGTAAATATATTCTACACATATGTACATTTTTATAAATTGTATCAATTTTTGGCAAGAATGGATGGACAGATAGACAGACATTCCTAAATCGATTCGATAAGTGATTCTAACTCAATCAGTACAATTAACATTGGGTCTATCTCGCTTTTGGGTGTTACAAACAAGTTCACAAATGAGTGTATGAAAAGGGGATATGCGTATCAAATGAAAGATAAGAACATTTGTTAAAAATTCATTAAATTACATGCTTCTAGCTGTAAAAGTTTATCATTAAAGGGGGAAAATATTAAATAGTTTTTTTATATTTTTTAATGATAGAATATCTATTGCATTCGCATGTGGAAACAAATTATTAAAACTTTTATAGCTTTTCGAAATTAAAACAAGTAAGGAAAGGCTAAAGTCGGGCGGGGCCGACTATATAATACACTCCACTTTCTATCCGAATACATTTCAATTCTGTAAAAAAGTGAAATTCGAAGAATTTTTTCCTAATCATAGGCTAATATGACCTGACCCAATTTCTCAAATCGAGAAGAATATTTGTATCAGGCTATATCCAAACATGGAATGAAGTGAACCACTTACACAGTAGGTACTTCCAAATCAAGTTTAACGTGTTATCCTCAATTTGAAGAAATTCGGTGAAAATACGTGGCTTCTGGGGCGGAAAAAGTCAAGCCGGGAGCGAAATTTGCATGGGAGCAATATATAAATCTGAACCGATCTGACTCATTTTCATCTCGGGCGATTTTAGCTGAAATATAAGATATTTTGCAAGATTTGAAGAAGATCTGTTAAAATAAGTGGAATAGAGTGGAAAAAGTCAAATCGGGAGTGAAATTCGTATGGGGACTGTATATAAATCTGAACAAAGACATAATAATCTCGTGGAGTGTATAACAAATTAAATTGGAATGGATATTTGAATGCAAGCTATACCCACTTTATTTTAGATGCTTCTAGACGAAATAAAAAAGGGTGGTTAAATTGTAAGGGCCGATGTTGAATGTGAACCACACATAAACGTCAATTTTTTTTTTCTGCATTTCATTTTACATTTCTCAATTTCAGACTAACTCAATTTGAGCCATGGAAAGATACACAATCGAGAAACGTCTTAAAGTTATTTAGGCTTATTATGAAAATGGGCGTTCAAATCAAAATGCATATCGTGCACTTCGAAGAAAATACTCTTCAGTGATGAGGCACATTTTCACCTCAGCGGATTCGTTAATAAACAGAATTGGCGCATTTGGGCGAATGATAATCCAAGAGTGATTGTCGAAAAACCAATGCACCCACAGCAGTGACTGTTTGGTGCGGTTTATGGGTTGGCGGCATCATCGGGCCGTAATTTTCCCAAAATGAGGCCGGCCAGTCAGTTAGTGAGAGCAATCACACTATTGTGAGATGATAATGAACTTTTTATGGACCAATTGAAAGATATGGATGTGGACGATATGTGGTTTCAACAGGACGGTGCCACTTGCCACACAGCTAACGAAAAAATGGCCGTGTTATCTCACGTGGTGGCGATGTCAATTGGCCGCCAAGATCATGTAATTTGACACCGTTGGACTTCTTTCTTTGGGGTTATTTGAAAGAAAAGGTGTATGTTTATAAGCCAGCAACAATACAAGAGCTAAAGCTAAAGGAGATGTGCCGCCGAGGTCGCGGCGGTCATTTGGCCAATATTTTGTTCCATACATAATTGAACTATACCAATATTATTATAATAAGAAGAAATGACAATAGTTTTCTAAATAATTTGTGGTTTATTCAATATCAACATTGACCCTTAAAATTTAACCACCCATTATATATCCACTTGCATTTTAAATACGTCTAGACGATTTGAACAGAATCAGTGAATATATGTGGTTTCTACAGATGAAAATTCATGAGGGCTATATCAAAAGAAGAATATAAATATATATGACCATTCACTACTGCATCAGTTAAAGTAGTTTGATGTCATTTTTTGGAAAATAATGTGGAATAATTGGTTTCCTTTCATTAAGAAAGTACTTAGCTCCTCCGCCACGTCAAGGCTTATTCCCAGAAGGAGTTGAATATGTTGAAAATAATTTTAAATTTTACTTATAATAAAATTCGTTATCCAACATATTTTACTACATATGACCACTTTAAATGTTATTGATTCTAATTCAATAATTATAAAGCGCCGTGGTTAGTCTTATCCAGTTTTAACGTTATGTTAAAATGTAAGACAAATATTGAAACTTATATAAATTACGATATTTTCTATAATATCATAATAATAATTATGTTTCGATTTAGTCAGATACCTATATCGAATTATTTCGGTTTAATATTTACAGCAATTTTGCATAAATTTCTTAATCTAATTTAGAATTCTATAGTTAACTTAATTATTTGAACATAGTAATGTAAGATATAAATTAATTAGATATGCAAATACATATCGCGTCATGGTAACTATATACAGTTTCAAATGTTGAAGCATTTATAATGCTATTGTTAATATTGGTGAAACACCAATCAATTTTTGTCAAACCTTTAGTGGTTCCTGTCTCTAGAATTGAATCGAACCCTTTATTGTTTAATACAATCTCCGTTTCTGGCTTACCTCGACTGCGGCATATATTAAAATCTCCAACGATAAGAGAGTTTTCGTTTAGATACGTATTTTCTCTTAACAATCGATTCAACTCTATTCGTAAAGTACCATCAGGGTAGTTATTATTTCTGTACAACACCAATATGTTAGTATCCTTGACTTTAAACACTAAAAATTCCAGCGTTTTATTATGGACATGCACTTGCTTATGGTGTTGATATTGCACAAAGCTAGCGAGTTCATTTTTAACATAAACAATTATACCTCGCTTGCATCTGCGACTGTTTTGATCCGTGGAATCTAATCGCATCGCCGGTAACACAGTAAATCCTGGAATGTCATAGTTTTCGTGAATCAAGGTCCATGATTCGACAAAGCACAAGACATCAGCATGTAGCATTAATTTATCATTACGTACATCATGAATGTGGGCATGAAGACTTTGAACGTTTTGATAAATAATTTTCAAAGTGCTAGGATAAAACATGTGTTCAAAATGTGTACATAAACTCTTATTACTTCGAAGATTCGACATTTCCAAGTGTACAACATCGTTTTGCGAAAATGGCTTGGGTGGGTTAAAAGAACCCAAAAGGAATAGACCAGAAGCCTTAGTTGCTCTACTACATGCTACATATAGTGCTGACCGGTTTATATGTGGTTTTAAGTGAACAGCCACTTTTTCGTAGGTTGCACCTTGGCTTTTATGTATTGTAATTCCTTCGGCTGGTACTACTGGAAACTGTTTTCGATCAATATTTACTTGACAGTTCCGCTTGAATTGGAATGTTTTTACCACAATCCCAATCGGAGTCCATGATTCTTCATTTGGATGTCTTTTCTTTGATCGGGCTAAAGCGCCAACGCTGCTTTCAGGAAAGTGAATCCAAATAATTGATGGGTATTCTGTACCTGCTCTGAAGTCAATTTGCATAAGTTGACCTGTAGCTCCATTTACCAAACCATCACTTGTGTCTATATTCACAGTTACCATGTATTTCGCAGAAGTTTTTAGAACTAAGCGATGGGGTAAGCCTTGTGTCTCGGATACTTTAAACGATTTTACAACATCCAAAATTCGTGCTCTGTTGGCATTTGTCAATCCTGTGGATTTTACAATATCTTGGGATATTGATATTATTTCCTCCGATGGTATTGATCTTAGCTTGGAGTCATTGAAGGCGTTTACCTCATCGTTTGAACAAAAAAGGTGAATTGCCTCACCAGGGACTTCAGTAAGTGGTACAATGCGCTGTCTTATTAAAGAAATATCATCATCCGTCATTTGGCCAGAAGCCATGTTGTTAAGAGCTGTAGCAAATTGCTGATCTTCTCTTTGCCGCATTATCTCCGTAAGTTCGAAGTGTTTAAACATATCCCATATCGATGATCCATATATTACGCTGTAAGGGTTATTCGACGGAGGTGAAAATATCCATCGGTCGCCTACTGGTGAAAGTTGATGTAAGTCGCCAAAAACAATTACTGATATGCTCCCGAAAGGGTCTGTACTTCTGAATATTTGTTTCAAACGTGCGTCTAAATATGAAAACATTTTTGCTCCCACCATTGAAATTTCGTCAATAATAAGGAGTTTTAGATTCATAAGTTTAGCATGCATTGAATTTACGGTGTCTGCTCCTAATGGCCTTATTTCAGCTGCCGATTGATTAATTGGTAGTGAGAACATTGAATGTAATGTAGAACCACCAATACCGAAAGCCGCTTTGCCAGTTGGAGCTGTAAGTAACACCTTAATTAAATTTGGATCCGATCCTGGGATGCTATTCAATCTATGATTTAGCGACTGATAAATAGCAGATATTAATCTACTTTTTCCAACACCGGCACCTCCACTTACAAATTCATGAAATGTGGCTGCACATTTTATATTATGGTGAAGGTGAGTTAGATATAACTTTTGTTTGCTATTTAACGTTCGGACCATAGTCAAAAGTTCAGGTTCGGATATAATGGGAGGAAGTTTTATTATACGTACAGTTCCATCGGGTGTTTCTTCTGATGTGGCAATACCTTGTGTTTGTAATATGTTAATGTTGGGATCTATTTCAGGTACCGCTAGAACTCTAAATTCGCCATCTACCATATTTGTATCACCTTCTTCATTAACATCGGTCACCGCTTCACTTTCATCCCTTAGTCGCTCCAGAACATTTTCGAGTTCGCGTTCTTCGAAGACATCGTACCTTTTCCTATTGGACTCAATACTATCCATTTGAACAATACAGGTGGTTTCATTATCGTTTTGCAGCAGATCTCTCTCTTCGTTTCTCCAGGGATGGTACAACATAACCAGCTCACGGAAGTAATCACATCTGTGAGTGTTGACATTATACCTTCTGTAACGAATGACGTGCGGTTTGGTCTTTTCTTTAATGAAACCACTGTTGTCCTTCAATCGGAAGGTACGCGTTGAACGTTCAACTTCTTCTTCGTTTTCTTGCTCCTCGTAGTTCTCTTCAGGATTTCGGTTTCGCAATGTCCTCGTAAATTTATAATTGGCTGCAAAATCAGCCAAACATAAATTTTCGAGTTCATCTGGCCGCTGAATATAATGATCTAAGAGGCCTACGACGTATATGTCGGTGGAATCAGGTGGCAAATTTTGTAGCTGTCCACGGGGTCGTAACATAAACACTCGTTCTTCCGGTCGTCCAGTGTTAATGTATACTTCAGCATTACTGCTTTCTGACAACCTCATTCCCAAACAACAATATGTGGCTTCTTGAGCTGATATTTCGGTACCTGAAATAAATTTGTAGGCTATGTGTTGTAATTTTTGTTTAATGGTATAATTTCCCGATCTGATTTCCTCTACAGCATCACGAAGAATTCTGGATACACCACGGTTAGATTTATTTATATAATTAATTATGTAACTACAACAAGCATATGCATCCAAGATGAATTGGATATCCATATTGGCTCTG
Source organism: Polietes domitor (assembly GCA_947397865.1). Lineage (NCBI taxonomy): Eukaryota > Metazoa > Arthropoda > Insecta > Diptera > Muscidae > Polietes > Polietes domitor. Next base: position 137,904,377 of record OX377621.1, on the reverse strand, counting down.
TGTAATTGCAAAATTGTAGGATTATACGCATTCAGCATTTTATCCTCAAATCTTCTACGGAGTACAATTTTTGGCTTCTTTAAAACTGAGCGTAATGACATTAAGTAGTCTTCGTAAGACATGTTAATATTTTCATGCGCAAGAAAGTTTTCAAAATTATTCAAGTAGGATATGTCTTCTGAACTAATGTTTGCATTCAATAAACTTTGAATTCTATCGTAGTTCTGTTTGTATTGTTCTAAGTTTTCAAAGTTTTCAGGAAGTGGCATTAAAATTTGCGTTGATGGCATCGGGGGATAAGGCATGCCATATCGACAAATCTTTTCACCTCTAAATTCTCTTGTGCATGAACGATTATGGTTGTGTCGCTGATACTGAAGATATTGTGATAAATTGTCATCAGCGCCGTTTGTAGATACATACGTATCTATGAAGTTGATCACATCAGGGAATGTAGACGGATCACTTAAATCAATCACGGGAGCATCTTTAAGCCAATACATGCCATGAATATGGGGAGAGCCTCGTTGTTGGAACTCTACTCTCCAATAATATTTTTCGACAAAGTGACTGTCGAAAATTCCGTTATTCATTTTGAATAAAGAAAATAGTTGCCTAAATCGGAAATCAAAATAGCGAGAGCATGTTACAGCATCACTTCGAATCAATCTTGCCTTTTCCGAGAATGGAAGGTTCGAAGCTTCTTCTTCCGTTATATTAACATTGTCAACAGTTTTTGCCAAAATAACTAATAGCTCCTGCCATTTTGTTTCAGCAGCGGAAAGGGTTATAAAGAAAGTTGGAAGACCGAACTGCCTAATCATTGCAATGGCCTTCTTTTTTTCTGCTTCCCAATGAGCTGGAGAAGATCTAACACCTTTGAGTATACGGAATCCGTCGTCATGTTGTATTAGGTTATTGACGTATGTATCATCTAGAGCATTTCCTGCAGTAACATTTCTAGAACGAGTATGCTTTCGTAAAGCGATTGAAGTGGCACTCTTTTGTAGCTGTATAACAACTTATCAGTTCTACAGCTCCTTCTGTCGTATCGTCGCAGTTCTGAACGTACTATTTTAGAGTATGTTTCCGTGCAGGAACGTTTTTTACCACAATATATTGTAGCGAAAGCCAGCTCTTCGGAATCGGTATCCGTTATCATGTCGATTGGTCGACGGCCTTCACCAGGCGCCATAACAACTCGCTGTTGAGGTATGTTTTCAGTTGGTATGTTCTCAAGCAAAGTTTGTTGGCCACCGGGGTTTAAATTGTCTGCAGAAAATTCGTCCACACAAGGAATTTCTTCAGTATTGTTATTATCATTTTCAATCTGATTATTGAAGATTGCTTGAATTGCTTCCTGGTCCTGTTGATTGGCAACGAAAGGGACTATATTTTGTGAATTAAAACTTTCAAACCATCCTTCTGCAATGGAAATGCCATGTTTTATATACAATTCGGTATCGATTAAATACCGAGCAGCCTCGATCACTTTAGCGGGCCTAATTGTCTCAGTCATATAATCGTGTTGATATTCCATGCGTCGTCTCAAGTGCAATTGGATTACATGAGCTTGGTCGAATGTTCTTGGGAGTGCTGTAACCGTTTCGTTAATCGAAATCGGCACGTTTACTACAGCACCGCGTATAGCACTTTGTCTTTCAAAGCCAAGTGCGACAATTACCATGAAAGGTAGCCTGGCAGTTATTAAACGCTCCTCTACAGACGTTAAGTCTTTAAGAGCGTTTGGAATTTCTGGATAGTCTAGCCCATTTGAGAGACAGATGTTAGGCTTTCTACCGTTCTTAATTGACCTACTACAAGTCTTGCAAAAATGATACGTATCGTCGGATGAGGGAAATTTGTCGGACAGGTAAAATACTTCATTTTCAAAATTTAAATGTGACATACCTTGTTTTTTTAAGATTTCTACCTGATGGGGAAACCACAGTCCTCCGCAGCACATGCATATTATTGTTGGTCCTTGCTTTATGATGTTGTTGTAGCTTTGAAATCTCAGGTCATTTCGTCTATTGATAATTGCGGCACTATTTTCCTGTCTTTCTTCGCTTGTTATAGCTTCCCTTGCCTCTCTGTTTCTTCGCGATTGGAGAATATTCGCTCTGGATCTGTTTATGGGATCATTCCTATGGCGAATAACTCTTAAAGTCCTTGAGTGTGTAACATCTTGTAGTGTACGTCTCACATCAGCACGTCTGTTTTGCCTCTGGACTGTATTTCTCAGCCTTTCGCCTATTCGGTATTCAACATTGGAGCGCCGCTGGGAATGTGCTATCGTATCACGCCCCTGCTCTGAAGACCGGTATTCGATATCACGACGTCTCTGCGAATGAGAGGCAGTGTTACGTATCTGTTCATCGGAGTGGTATTCCGGATTCAGGCGACGATATGAGTGGGCAGCAGTGTCACGCTCCCGTTCAGCGGCACGGTATTCCATATCCTGTCGTCTCTGTGAATGAGCTGTGTTGTCACGTTCCCGTTCAGCATCGCGGTATTCCATATCCTGACGCCGGTGTGAGTGGGCAGCAGTGTCACGCACCCGTTCAGCGGCACGGAATTCCATATCCTGTCGTGTCTGTGAATGAGCTGCGTTGTCACGTTCCCGTTCGGCATCGCGGTATTCCATATCCTGACGTCTCTGCGAATGAGAGGCAGTGTTACGTATCTGTTCATCGGAGTGGTATTCCGGATTCAGGCGACGATGTGAGTGGGCAGCAGTGTCACGCTCCCGTTCAGCGGCACGGTATTCCATATCCTGTCGTCTCTGTGAATGAGCTGTGTTGTCACGTTCCCGTTCAGCATCGCGGTATTCCATATCCTGACGCCGGTGTGAGTGGGCAGCAGTGTCACGCACCCGTTCAGCGGCACGGAATTCCATATCCTGTCGTGTCTGTGAATGAGCTGCGTTGTCACGTTCCCGTTCGGCATCGCGGTATTCCATATCCTGACGTCTCTGTGAATGGGAGGCAGTGTTACGTATCTGTTCATCGGAGTGGTATTCCGGATTCAGGCGACGATGTGAGTGGGCAGCAGTGTCACGCTCCCGTTCAGCGGCACGGTATTCCATATCCTGTCGTCTCTGTGAATGAGCTGCGTTGTCACGTTCCCGTTCGGCATCGCGGTATTCCATATCCTGACGTCTCTGTGAATGGGAGGCAGTATTACGTATCTGTTCATCGGAGTGGTAATCCGGATTCAGGCGACGATGTGAGTGGGCAGCAGTGTCACGCTCCCGTTCATCGGCACGGTATTCCATATCCTGTTGTCTCTGCGAATGAGCTGCGGTGTCACGTTCCTGCTCCTGTTCACGAAATTCTAAATTTTGTCTACGCCTGGATCTCCATGTGCTGTTGTAAATATGCCGCTGTATCGCGTTATTTTGAACTCCCCTGAGAGTATCTGTGTCCACTTCAGCAACCCTCAATTCTTGAACTCTGGTTCGGACAAGACTTCTTCGGGTGGCAGCACTTTGTTTACGCGTTCTGGGCATTATTTCGAGTAGTATTATAATCCACTAATATTGTACCGAGTCGTTATTTATATTATTAATCGGTGCAAACCGTTTGAGACGTGAAATCAAACTAAACATTATTTTAATTTCGCAAAGGTTTTTATACATATCTATGGAGTTTTTACCTGTCTTTTTAATGGTGTAAACAGTTATAGTAACATGCCTACGTGACATTTGAGATTATACAGGTAGTCTTGTACTTACAATTTTTGCCGCAGACACGCATTTTCCTACCTGTAACATGAATTTGAGTATCTACGAATAGAGTTACGTTATCAATTTTGCATATATGTTGCAGGTAAATAAATTGCGACAATGTTGGACGATTAATAAAGGACTACTATAAAATGCAGGTAATGCACCTTTCTATGGCGGAGTAATAAATATAGTGTTTATGTAAAAAGATAGAAGTATGAGACTAGTTTTTATGAGACAACCATAAACATGGGTATTTATGATTCCATTGCTTTTACCTTAAATAACCTTGTGCAAATCGAAAAACATGGACTATTATGGCCTACATTATTTCTGGTGTTTATAGGCAGAATGTGACGGGTTGTGCCAAATATGATAAAAACCGCATAATGTCTGTGGTTCATACAGCGAAAAAAGTATAATCGGGAGCGAAATTTATATGGGACTATATCAAAACATGGACCCTTGGGACCCATTTTTTCTCTAGGTATTTATAGACAAAATATAATGGGCTGATCAAAATTGGGTAATATATGTGGTTTATAGAGCGGAAACTGTCAATTCTTGAGCTACATTTTTATCGGAGCTATATCTAAATCTGCACCGATTTGCTCCAAATCGAATAGCGTTCGTCCCTGGACTACAAAAGAGCGATTCTAAGACGATCGATAAACGATGGATATATGTATCTCATTTACTTTTGTGTGTTACAAACAAATTCAAAGACATTGGAAAAAGACAAATCGTGAGCAACATTTGTATGGGGGCTATATCTAAATCTAAACCGATCTTACCCAGTTTCTGCATAGTTGTTTCCAGTCGGATTATAAGATGTTGTGCCAATTTTAAAGAAAATCGGGTTCAATATGTGTTTTCTAGATCGGCGAAAGGCAAATCGGGAGCAACATTTGTATGGGGGCTATATCTAAATCTGAACCGATTTTACCCACTTTCTGCATAGTTGTTTCTAGTCGGATTATAAGATGTTGTGCCAAATTTAAAGAAAATCGCGTACAATATATGGTTTCTAGAGCGGCAAATGTCAAATCGGGAGCGACATTTGTATGGGGGCTATATCTAAATCTGAACCGATCTTACCCACTTTCTGCATAGTCGTTTCCGGTCCGATTATAAGATGTTGTGCCAAATTTAAAGAAAATCGCGTACAATATATGGTTTCTAGAGCGGAAAAAGTCAAATCGGGAGCGACATTTGTATGGGGGCTATATCTAAATCTGAACCGATCTTACCCAATTTCGGCATAGTTGTTTCCAGTCAGATTACAAGATGTTTTGCCAAATTTAAAGAAAAACCGGTGCAATATGTTGTTTCTAGAGCGGAAAATGTAAAATCGGGAGCGACATTTATATGGGGGCTATATATAAATCTGAACCGATTTACCTCAAATTAAATAGCGTTCGTCCTTGACCCATAAAACTTACTTGTGCCAATTTTTGTGAAGATCGGACTCTAATTGCGACCTGTAATTTGATTACAACAATAGATGGACAGACAGACGGACAGACAGACGGACAGACAGACAGACAGACGGACAGACAGACAGACAGACGGACAGACGGACATTGCTAAATCGACTAAGAAAGTGATTCTAAGCCGATCTGTATAATAAACGATAGGTCTAACTCGTTTCCTTTTGGGCGTTACAAACAAATGCACAAAGACATAATACTCTCGTGGAGTGTATAATGAAAGTCAATCATATCGATAAAATGGCCACAGTTAAACACTATCATCGCTCTAAAACCCACATCTTACACCGGTTATTGATCAAGAAAAGGCAAAATCAAAAGAATTAGAATGTGGTTGAAAAATATCCTTTAGTGCTTGGGCCACTTTAATATTATAAGTTATTGAATTTTGGCATATGGAAATTGATATTTATCCACAGATATTTTATTTATTCTTTTAATTATACCCTCCACCTCCAGGATGGGGTATACTAACTATGTCATTCCGTTTGTAACACCTTGAAACATCGACCTGAGACCCTATAAAGTATATATATATATATATATATATTCTTGATCGTCATAAAATTCTAAGACAATCTAGCCATGTCCATCCGTCCGTCCGTCTGTTGAAAGCACGCTAGCTTCTAACCGAAAGGTGCACCATAAAGTGATTCTTATTTGTAGGGGCTGAAATGGCACAAAAAAGGATAAAAATGGTACATATTAAACGACACCAGCTAGAAACACGAAATTCGGTGTGTACATTCCTCTAATTGAGTAGATACATAATATAATAGAATTTTTTCGAAATTCGTACTTTTAAGAGGTAAAATAGGAATAAAGGGATAAAAATGGTACCAACCAAACGGCTGTACCTAGAATAATGAAATTCGGTGTATACATTCCTCTGATAAAATACACGGATTTTTAAAAATTCTTACTTTTTGGGGTTAAAATGGATAAAGGGGATAAAAATAGTACCAATCTAATGACCTTAGTTAGAGTCTAGAAATTCGGAGTATACATTCCTCTGAGTGTGTAGACACGGAAAATAAACTGATTTTTCGAAATTAGTACTTTCAAGGGATATAATGGTACAGAGGGATAAAAATAGTACCAACTAAACGACTACAGCTAGAATGATGAAATTCTAATTTGGTAGAAACGTCGAGGGGGTAAAAATGGTACCAACCAAATGGGCGCAGCTGGAATCATGGAATTCGGTGTATACATTCCTCTGACTGCATAGACACGCAAAATAAAAAGTTTTTTTTTCCAAATTCGTACTATTTCTTTTACGCCAAAAATTGGTTGAATCATGAAGTTAGGTTATTTTGCACTATGTACGTCTGATAATGGATTTTCAAAAATTGTACTTTTGGAATTAAAATAGAATGGAAATACATCCAACTGTAGCACCCACTATCTACCAATATTTATGGCTTTGAAAATATTTTTTTAAAAATATAAATATAAGAATATTTATTTTTTGAATTGACGTTTTGGTAGCATTACCTTATAAGCGTGGTTTGAAATAATTAAAATATTATATTTATATATAAAATAAATTTTTCAATATTTGTATTTGTTTTAGTTTGGCTATATTAAAAAAATATATTTTCCTGTAATATTACTGCACTTCTACGAAAACCGACAACCTCTGTGGAATGCAATCCATGCTGGAGGGTATATAAAGTTCGGCCCGGCCGAACTTAACGCCGTTTTTACTTGTTTTTGTTATCAAGAAATAATTATTTTGAATTAAATTCATTTTTATAAATCCACAAGAAAATGTCTTTCAAACGTATCGCTGCGAGTCTAAATATAGTTCACCCCAAACTTCGTCCTCTCGTTACGTTCAAACGGTAGTCCTATACAGTATTTCGTAGTAAAAAACTTCTAATTTATACAAAAAATCGGGGGATGTTTAATTTTTGATCCGTTTATTGTTTTTTACAGTCAATTGTTTCTAATAGGTATTCCCTGGTTTTTGAAAGTTGTCTACTAAGCACAAAATTATAATCAAAACATATATAAAAGGTCAAAGTACCTATATGCATTTCTCCATTGTAGGGCACTATTGCGAATATGATGATGAAGTGTTTCTTAACTTATTCAAATGGAATATTCTCCCAATACATCTTATTCACAAAACAAACAAAAAAACAAATTAATTGCGTCTTGCGTGGAAATAATCAAACTTGATTATGCTTTTCTTTGATTCAGTAAGAAGGGAATTGCGGACAAGCTTGAGCAAATTGATAGAGAATTGTTTAGGTTTCACTTGGAAACATAATGAACATTTAGCAATATAATGAACAATATTAATACTGACGATGCCCAGTGGGGAGGTGTCCAAAGCAAAACATGAGGAATCACTTAAAACGGATGAACATTTTTACTAGTATACATATTGATCTCTTTAAAAAATATATATGAAATATTTGTAAAACATTCGCGCACTTTGAATTTTTTGGCCAGTAACCTTCATCCTTTGAGTTAATATTCCAAACATCTCAATATAGTACATTTTTGTATAAAATTTTGAAAAGATATTGTAAAATGTTGAAACATTTGTCGAAGTGTTGCCAACTGAATCTCTGTAAAAATTTTCTGAAGTCTTAACCATCAATGTTTAACAACAAAAAACAAGTAAGGAAACGCTAAAGTTGAGTTTCCTTATAAAGGGAAATCTTTTAGCTATTATCTTTTTGGCAACACTGGTTTAAACAGCTGACGCACGTCTTTTTTTGCTTCACTGTCAAACATCTTCAGTTTGGTCTATAATTTAACCATGAATCGCCTTACAAAAGAACAACGCTTGCAAATTATTAAATTTTATTATCAAAATGCGTGATCTGTTAAGAAAGTTCAAGAAAGCCGAAGATCCACTTTTTTACCGAAAAATTGTGTTCAGCGACGAAGCTCATTTTTGACTCAATGGCAGAATCAATAGGCAGAATTGTCGATTTTGGAGTGAATATCAGCCAGAAGCATTGCAAGAGCTATCAATGCATCCAGGAAAAGTCACAGTTTGTGCGGTTTATGGGCCGTACTTCTTCAAAGATGATGCAAATCGTAACGTAACTGTGAATGCGCTACCGTGAGATGATATCCAACTTTTTTGCCCAAAATGCAAGAGCTTGACTTGCATGACATGTGGTTTCAACAAGACGGTGCCACTTGTCACACAGCACGCGCAGCAATGGACTTACTGAGAGGAGAGTTCGGTGAACATTTTATTTCACGTTCGGGACCGGTCAATTGGCGAGTTAACGCCTTTAGACAATTTTTGTGGGGCTATGTTAAAGCTCATGTCACAAGCTCGCTTCAATTGACGCATTGGAAGACATCATTGAAGCATTTATTCGTGACATACCGGCCGAAATGTTGGAAAGAGTATGCCAAAATTGGACTAAGCGTATGGACCATTTGAGGCGCAGTCAAGGTCAACATTTGCATGAAATAATCTTCAAACATTAAATTATATGGTTGGTTTAGGTTCGTCATGTTTCTTTTTTTATGTGTAACCATAATTATTGGCATTGATAAATTAGTAAAATATCTGGAGGTGGCTAAAAAGGTTCTGGGATTGTATTAGATCACCCCAGAGAGATATATTTCACAATATGAAATTTGTAAGGAAAGGAAAAAGGTGTGAAATCATACACGATCATCAATGCTATGCTATTCAACAGTATACACTTTTTGGTTAACTCCAACAGGTTGAATAAATCTTGGGTCTATGTCTGAGAAATTCGTAGATTGTGTATTGCTGGGTATGTTACTGTTTCAAAAAATCATCATTTCAATACTCTGAAATTAGATATAAAGTGGAAATATATTGTTGTCTATCCAAAAATTTAGTAAAATACATTAAAATTTGCAGTTTGCATATGCAATATTTTTATGCATATTCACTGCATATATTTTGCATAAAAAATGCATATTTTAGATATGCAGCCGGAATTTGATTTGCGGCATTTAAATTTGTCCAAATACCATATTTGAGCTCAATCGGATTATAATTAAGTTTAGCATAAAATTCCGCTGTCTAGTGATAACATACACCGCACCCTGGTTTAGATTACTAAACACAGGTGTTAGTGGGTTGGACGTAGGGTTTGCATTTTCCCGTACTTTTTATTTCCCGGGAAACGGAAATTATTTTTTCAATTTCCCGGGATCCCGGGACAGCACGGGAAATCGTCAATATATCGTTTACCATGGTAAAGATTATTTTTTTTTTCAAATGAAACACACTTTATTAAGGTGGCATGTGCGCTTTATTACTTGGTGCAAATGAGTTGTACTTGTCAAAGTCGCTGCGAATCCACTTTACGAAACCTTTCACAGGGTGAAAATCATGATAATGGTAGTGTGCAGCCAAATAATGTCACCATGCTATTTTTAAATAAATTTGCATTCTATAAATATAGATGCAAAATGGTCTTGAGCCACAGTTCCCCAGTTCAATATAATAAATATTTATGACACAACGAACCTGTTACAGAATTCAATTCAAAAATCTTTTCAAGTTTCAAAATTAATTAAATGTATGCAATCAAAATTTGCAAGTGTATATTTGAATTAGGAGCAGGCAATGTATTTATGGCTCATTAGATATTTTTTATTTTATTGGAATATGTGGACGCGGCGGAGAACGATCGTTCACATTCAACACATGTAGTCAGTAGAGCATTAAATAAAATACTTATATTGTCTGTTCTTTGTCCTGTCGCTTCTAAAACTATAAATTCTTTCTTTAGACAGCTATCTTGACTTTTTTAATACAATATACACGTCAAAATCGGGTTTTTTTTTTCCGGGTTTTTAAACTTTTTCATATGGAGTTTGACAGGCAAACCCTGAAAAAGTGAATTTTGGGAACTCAGCTTAAAAATATTTTGTCATCGATGTGCAATATTTGACACATCTAATTAAAATCGATATGGGCTAAATTATTGTACAACATTTTTATTGTAAAATATATGTATTGTAAGTATATGATGGAAAATATATGCGAAGAAATATGTAAAAATTTCTACTGAATTCCCGCGGGATTCCCGTACGAATTTCCCGGGATAAGGGAAATGAAAAATATGCGAATTCCCTGGAATTTTCCCGCGAGAAATCCCGGGATGCAAACCCTAGTTGGACGTCAAAATTTCTTTTAACAAATTTAATGTCAAATTTTATGAAAATATATTGCAATAATTGTTTCAATCGATTTCACATGATTCAATGATTACCTATTTCCATGCGTTCACGGTGTAAAAACTTATGCTGGGAGCATTTGTGGCGGTTGCTCGAGATTAGGAGACTGAATGTACATATAAGTTACTTGTTTTAGAACACATTTGGAACAACTGCAAGTACTAGGACAAGTCGATGACAGCCATACCCGCGGCCTTCAAGTGAAACCAATCATTGCGTGTGTACTCTCATCCCTGAATACCCACTGCGTCCAATAGTAATTTTGCATCGAACTGCGATTTGCAATTTCCTTTGAAAAATCTGCGTTTAATCAACGCATTTCTCACCGGTCAAATGATCACAAACATCCAAATCTGGCATCGAAATCATGCAACACACATTAGTGTGCTCCCCCACTTAAAATTCGACAGCGCAATTGAGTCCGTTAATTTGAACTCCCACTACCAAGCGCATTGCAAATCAGTCAGCTGCAGCATCAAGTGGAATTATGGGAGACTCATCTGCCCATGTTAGCTCTTGGAAATTGTAGCAATGCTTTGCACTGGGCAGCTCAAGAGGTGAAGAGTAGGAAAACGAAATCCAAATCAGCGAAATTACACTGTGCGACAAGGAGCAAACACAAGAAATGGTATTGAAAATTAGCATGTGAGTGGGCCAAATTTTAAAAACTTTTTGAAAATGCTATAAGATTTATTAAATTTTCTTATGATTTATGGCATTCAATGTGTTCTACAACGACTCTTAAAATTTCTCTGCAAACCTATCGAGACAAATAAGCCAACAGATTTCTACCCCAGCACCTGCCGACAGAGTAGACACTTCCAGCCGTAGCTGTGGGTATATATATATATTCGTTGCTATCCATAGCAATTTTGTATTGAAAGGGATGCTATAACACTGTAACCGTGACATAGTTAGAAAAATAAATTGCTCTATTTAATTGTATTTTTCTTACATTGTTGTTAGCGGTGGTGCTGCTAGCTCCTGATACATCAGCTTGACGGTGGTGCTACTGCTGGTGTTGCTGTTGCGATGTTCTTTTTGCCCGATTTCGTTTACTTTTTGCCATTAACACGTTCACGCTAATTAAAAGCAACAATTTACAACATAGACGCAATCAGAAAGTGCGGGCGGCGGCGACAAGAAAAAAAAAACTACAGTAAACAAAGTGAAATAAAATAAAAAGGCTCCACGCCATCAAGTTCCACGGAGTGTGCAGTTAATGCCTGAGTACCTGTGTACTCATTAGGGATGCCAATGCGGACTGCAAACAGCAGAAATCACAGAACAAGACATACTCACTTTTTGCCATATGTGGGGATTTGTCCCCAAACATGAGGATTTTATTTAATGGGCACAGGGGATTTTTGTGGGGATCTCAAAAAATATTTTGGGGATTTTGAAACATGTTTAATATTTGATTTTCACTGGGAATCCAAGTTTATCACCAAAGTCTATTACTTGAAAAATTAAAATGTCCTCGCACAGTGGTTCAGAATCAAAATGCATCGGCCAAAATTCAGTAACTTTTGTTTTAGTAAAAATTTTGAGTTCTGTAAAAAACTAAAATCATTTTGACATTGAAAATCGGGCACAAAGTTGACTACTTTTCGTATTTTTCAATTTTAAAGAAAAGTTTAATTTTTTATTTTTGTTTTTATTTTTTTAAACAATTGTTTACGTATTTGTATATAAAGCGCAGAATTTCTTTTTTTTTTCGTATTACAGATTTTCACCTTTTTCAGATTTTGAAAATGTAAAAAGCATAATTTCTTTTTTAAACTCTCGCGAACTGTTTCTACCACACTTTAAAAAATTTTGCATTCGAATTCTTTAAAATAAAGCAACTTTTTTTAATGGGGATATATCATGACTATTTTGGGGACATATATGATCACAATATTCTATGGTTATAGACGAATACACAAATCATTCATAAATTGTTTCTGTTTTGGTAGAATTCTTTGAAGTAAAAAAATTTTTTTATATTTTGGGGTTTTTGTGGATTTTTCATACCAATTTTGGGAACAAGCGACGATTCTTCTCAAGGATATATTAGGACCAAAGACAAAGGAAAAGACATTTCTTAATCGGGATATTTCTCTAACGACATCTCTGCTGCCAGCCATTAACTTCAATGGAAAGTGTGGCATAATCACGGCACACCGTTTCAACTAACAACAGCATCTCTTAAATTTATGGCAAAAAGTTTCTAACGCAAGGTACGACCGTTCACACGGATATTTGTCGATGCCAACGCGTACATGTGTTTGTATGTAATAGCAAAACTAATTTTCAATAAATTGTTGTTTAAATGTATGTTGGTGTTGTTGTATTTGTATTCCTGTTAAAAGAGTGCAGGTTTGTAGTACAGCGGCTTTTAAATGGCGGAATAGGGTCATGTGATGCCACTGAAGTTAATGCACTGTGGTGCCTGCGAACTACGCTGTAAACAATTTAAAGTAATCAAATTTTGAAAATAGGATGAACTAAATATACAGACCACATACAAATTTCGCTCCCGATTTGATTTTTCCGCTCTGTCGATCACAGATTTTTTAGCTGTCACCTTGAAAACCCACAAAAAATCAATATAAACACCCAATAATTCTACCAATAAGTTATTCTAAGACAAGAGAAAACATTATATATAAAGTGCTTCCAAGGGTCTATTAATTAAGAAAAATTTGGGCAAAAATGCAACATAAAACAAGAAAGGAAGTCGGACAGGGCCGACTATATGATACACTCCACTTTCTATCCGAATACAATCCAACTCGATAAAAAAGTGAAAAAGGGAAGAATTTTTGTATGTTTCCTAATCATAGGCTAATATGACCTAATAATATTGGTGCTATATCCAAACATGGAATAAAATGACTAACTTTCACAATAAGTTCTTCCAGTTCAAATAAAACGTGTTATGCTAACTTTGAAGAAATTCGGTGAAAATTCGTTCTGGGGTGGAAAAAATCTATCCGGGAGCGAAATTTGTATGGGAGCTATATATAAATCTAAACCGATCTATGCTATTTTTACCAGAGCTGTCTTTAGTTGAAATATAAGCTGTTTTGCCAAATTTGAAGAAAATCTGTTAAAGTTTGTGGTTTCGAGAGCGGAAAGAGTCAAATCGGAGGAGACATTTGTGTGGGAGCTCTATATGTAAATCTGAACATATCTGACCCATTTTTACCACAGTTCTTTCTAGTTGAAATATAAGATGTTTTGCCAAATCTGAAGACAATCTGATACAATTTGTGGTTTGTAGAGCGGAAAAAATCAAATAGGGAGTGAAATTTGTATGGGAGCTATATCTAAATCGATCTAACACATTTTTACCACAGGTGTTTCTAGTCGAAATATAAGATGTTTTGCCAAATCTGAAGACAAGCTGATACAATTTGTGATTTCTAGAGCGGAAAAAATCAAATCGGGAGTGAAATTTGTATGGGAGCTATATATAAATCTGAACCGATCTAACACAGTTTTACGACAGGTGTTTCTAGTCGAAATATAAGATGGTTTGCCAAATCTGAAGACAATCTGATACAATTTGTGGTTTGTAGAGCGAAAATCAAATCGGGAGCAAAATTTGTATGGGAGCTATATATAAATCTGAACCGATCTAACCTATTTTCACCAGAGCTGTTTTTAGTTGTAATATAAGCTGTTTTGCCAAATTTGAAGAAAATCCGTTAAAGTTTGTGGTTTCGACAGCGGAAAGAGTCAAATCGGAGGAGACATTTGGTTGGGAGCTCTATATGTAAATCTGAACCGATCTGACCCATTTTTACCACAGGTGTTTCTAGTTGAAACGTAAAATGTTTTGCCAAATCTGAAGACAATCTGATACAATTTGTGGTTTCTAGAGCGGAAAAATCAAATCGAGAGTGAAATTTGTATGGGAGCTATATAAATCTGAACCGATCTAACACAGTTTTACCACAGGTGTTTCTAGCAGAGCTGTTAAGTAATGATTGTAATCGTAATCATTAGTAATTAGATTACTTTTTTTTAACTTTTTACTTTTTTGCGATTACCGTTACCTTTCGGTTTTAGCTGGCAAAAGAACGAGAACAGAAAAAATCAAAACAGACATATATTGAAAAGTCAAAAGTTTTGACAAACAGACTACTATGACTCTCATACCGATTTCGCGAGAATCAAAAGTAATCACAAAAAATCAAAAGTAATCAAAAGTAATCTAAATAGTCAAAAGTAATCTTTTAAAGTAGTCGAACTCATTTTTGATTACTTTTGATTATTTTTCAGTAATCGCAAGTAATCCTGATTATTTTTTGATTACTTGTAATCGTAGTCAATTACTAATCGTATAAAACTGAATGTAATCGTATTCTAATCATTACTTCTACTTAAAAAAAAGTAATCTAATTACTAATGATTACGATTACTAATCATTACTTAACAGCTCTGGTCCAAACCAAAGTACAATTCTATATTGACGGATTTCTGTAGATTTTTTAGGGTCTTCGAAAACAAAAGAGCATTTAATCTTGCTCTCTTAGTTTGTGTACTTTTTACCTTCATTCTAATAGAGTTAGAGGGAGAACAAAAGATGTTACTTATATTCTGGATCACCATTTTACTGACTGCGTTCTGTTACGTATCCAACCACTGTGCTCCCTTAAAACAGGAAGAGTCTACAGCTGCCATTAAATTTTCCCTCCCACCACGAAGCCTTCTGCACAAATTAAGCCTTCTGCGTTTTTTTTTTGTTTAGCATTTTTATGACAGGGAATTTCATGATAATGTCACCCACTATTTGGTGGACTCTAGCGCACATAAAAATGTGAACAATGCCATCATACCTGAGAGCTGGGAGCGAGGAGCTGACACAAATTGATTTCATCTTTGTTGGCTATTGTTGAAATTACTGCGGTGGGGATAAGGGTGGCGTGGCCAGTATTAAAGTGCGTCTATTCTGTGTGGAAGTTTTGGCTTTGTATCGTCAATATTTTGGCAATTCAACTTAAAGAGCATTATTTTTATAGCTTAGCAATAAACATTATATTTTAGTAGTTGCTATTTTCAGCGGCAAGCAAATATCTGAAAGAGTGGGTTTATGTGATTACTACAGATAGTGATTCCAAGTTAGTTTTAATTGTACAGGAAGGAAGGATGAAGTCTTTTGATGCTAAACCAAAGATGTTTAGATTACTGCGTTGGCCAAAATAATGGTCATCTGTTGAGGGAGTTGAGGATGATCCTATGGCGTTGGTTTACGGGAACGACAGTGGATAAAGGTTTAATTTAGCGAAATATTAAGGTAGAGAGAAACGAAATCATTGCAATTGTGCGGTTATGTTAGCAATTCATTTCGTTAGGATAGGATATAGGATATAGGATATAGGATATAGGATATAGGATATAGGATATAGGATATAGGATATAGGATATAGGATATAGGATATAGGATATAGGATATAGGATATAGGATATAGGATATAGGATATAGGATATAGGATATAGGATATAGGATATAGGATATAGGATATAGGATATAGGATATAGGATATAGGATATAGGATATAGGATATAGGATATAGGATATAGGATATAGGATATAGGATATAGGATATAGGATATAGGATATAGGATATAGGATATAGGATATAGGATATAGGATATAGGATATAGGATATAGGATATAGGATATAGGATATAGGATATAGGATATAGGATATAGGATATAGGATATAGGATATAGGATATAGGATATAGGATATAGGATATAGGATATAGGATATAGGATATAGGATATAGGATATAGGATATAGGATATAGGATATAGGATATAGGATATAGGATATAGGATATAGGATATAGGATATAGGATATAGGATATAGGATATAGGATATAGGATATAGGATATAGGATATAGGATATAGGATATAGGATATAGGATATAGGATATAGGATATAGGATATAGGATATAGGATATAGGATTTAGGATATAGGATATAGGATATAGGATATAGGATATAGGATATAGGATATAGGATATAGGATATAGGATATAGGATATAGGATATAGGATATAGGATATAGGATATAGGATATAGGATATAGGATATAGGATATAGGATATAGGATATAGGATATAGGATATAGGATATAGGATATAGGATATAGGATATAGGATATAGGATATAGGATATAGGATATAGGATATAGGATATAGGATATAGGATATAGGATATAGGATATAGGATATAGGATATAGGATATAGGATATAGGATATAGGATATAGGATATAGGATATAGGATATAGGATATAGGATATAGGATATAGGATATAGGATATAGGATATAGGATATAGGATATAGGATATAGGATATAGGATATAGGATATAGGATATAGGATATAGGATATAGGATATAGGATATAGGATATAGGATATAGGATATAGGATATAGGATATAGGATATAGGATATAGGATATAGGATATAGGATATAGGATATAGGATATAGGATATAGGATATAGGATATAGGATATAGGATATAGGATATAGGATATAGGATATAGGATATAGGATATAGGATATAGGATATAGGATATAGGATATAGGATATAGGATATAGGATATAGGATATAGGATATAGGATATAGGATATAGGATATAGGATATAGGATATAGGATATAGGATATAGGATATAGGATATAGGATATAGGATATAGGATATAGGATATAGGATATAGGATATAGGATATAGGATATAGGATATAGGATATAGGATATAGGATATAGGATATAGGATATAGGATATAGGATATAGGATATAGGATATAGGATATAGGATATAGGATATAGGATATAGGATATAGGATATAGGATATAGGATATAGGATATAGGATATAGGATATAGGATATAGGATATAGGATATAGGATATAGGATATAGGATATAGGATATAGGATATAGGATATAGGATATAGGATATAGGATATAGGATATAGGATATAGGATATAGGATATAGGATATAGGATATAGGATATAGGATATAGGATATAGGATATAGGATATAGGATATAGGATATAGGATATAGGATATAGGATATAGGATATAGGATATAGGATATAGGATATAGGATATAGGATATAGGATATAGGATATAGGATATAGGATATAGGATATAGGATATAGGATATAGGATATAGGATATAGGATATAGGATATAGGATATAGGATATAGGATATAGGATATAGGATATAGGATATAGGATATAGGATATAGGATATAGGATATAGGATATAGGATATAGGATATAGGATATAGGATATAGGATATAGGATATAGGATATAGGATATAGGATATAGGATATAGGATATAGGATATAGGATATAGGATATAGGATATAGGATATAGGATATAGGATATAGGATATAGGATATAGGATATAGGATATAGGATATAGGATATAGGATATAGGATATAGGATATAGGATATAGGATATAGGATATAGGATATAGGATATAGGATATAGGATATAGGATATAGGATATAGGATATAGGATATAGGATATAGGATATAGGATATAGGATATAGGATATAGGATATAGGATATATGACGGTATAATACATGCGAGTTAGTGTTTCCTCAGATTTGTTTATGAAAATATGAGGTTATAAATGGATAATTCCACCAAAAAACAAGTAAAAATGAATTAAGTTCAGACGGGCCGAATCTTATATACTCCCCACCACGGAGTCCATTCCATAGTCTTACCGGCAGATTAGAGGCTGTCAACTTTACATCAAAGTGCACTACCATATTACGAAAATTGTGATGATTCATTATTATAATATTAATAGTCCTATTCTTTATATAAACTTCAAGTGAAATCAAAATGAAAATATTAGGCAACAATCTTCAAAAATGTAGCCCGATTTCCCCATTTTAAATTTCTTGATTCTAGCAACAGCCTAAATGTCTGTACGATTTTGATAGGAAAAATTCTAATATTAGAATTAAGTTTAATTTAGATCCTGATGGTACGAATGTCGAAAGATCTCTTTAGTTTTCGCGTCACCGCAGTCAGAGAAGTGTACACACCGAATATCATTATTATATCTGCAGCCGTTTGGTTGCATCCCTCTTTTCCAATTGTATCCCTTAAAAGTACGAAATTTGAAAAATCCCTCTATTTTACGCATGTTGCGTATATGTACATTCCAAATTTCATGTTTCTAGCTATTGTCTTAGCATTGATACAATTTTGTATCGCTTTTTGTACCATTTCGTCCGCTAAAACGTGTATTTTTTGGTGCTTTTACGCTACAAGAGGAATGTACGCAACAAATTTCAAGTGCATATAAAGCAGAAATTGGTAAAAATATCTTAAATATTCGTAATAATAGTGAGTACTTTCAGTCCTTATTAGGGAAAAATTTTTCCCTCTGGCCCAATTTCGCCCACTTTTAATCCCAACCGATCTGCAACCATAAGACATATTAAGGGAAAATTGTAATCTCCTAGCTCATTTCATTCGGCCGCTAGCGTGCTTTCAACAGACATGGCTAGAATTTTATCACGACCCAGAATATATATACTTTATGGGGACTCCGATGAATATTTTAAGGTGCTACAATCCTTAGGTGGAGAGTATAAAAAGACTCAAAAACTGTGGTTTTGCCCATTCGTCTCTACGATTATGATGGTGTCTACCTCTGGCCAAAAATATACAGAGGGGCAAAATAGATACTCTTGGACATTTTAGGGATGATATAGCATCGGCAATGATGTAATAACGATATTGGTATCGCCTGAAAGGTTTTCTTCTCCTATAAGAGGAAAGTAGTAAGTCCTTACAATTCAGTCAGACTAACTTATAAAGGATTAAGACTATGTGTATAATGTGTTCATATCTATGCCTTACACTCTTCCACGTGTCAAGTGACCCTAACGAAATGAGTGTGGGATGGGCGGCAAAAGAATCATCACGTTAATTAATTGTCTAATATCTATGTGGAACAAATATAATTCATTTTTTAATTAAAAAACAAACTTATTATTTCTGTTCAGTCAACCTTATCATTATTAATCTTTTACATTTCAACGCAGTGTTCACACCTCATTGCTACAATTCAATTATTTTTTTGTGCTGAATTTTAAATGCTAATTGGCTTTTGTTAAATAGGAATTCTTGGAAGGGAAAGAAAAATAAAAACGTTGTACGGTAGAACAAAAAACAAACACTAGCTAGCTAGCTAGCTTATCACAACAATCATCTGCAGAATAATCATCAGGAATATTGATCAATACTCTCGTCCCACCTACCACAGCTCATTCAGCTGAAATGCAAATGAATGGTCATCGAATTTATGGCAATCTTTTGATTATTTTTCTGTGTCTGTGTCTCTGTCCGTTTCCGTTTCAATTGGATACCAATCTCTATTTTCCCATTTCACTTTGTTTCCTTTTTGTCTTGCATGCAAAAGATATGAATGGTTGAAAGTGAAATATGAATGATTTTTTATTTCCATTTTTCTTTCTTTGTTTGTGTTGCCATTTAAATTTTTCCCAGTTTTCGCTTCCTTACCACCCCTCACCCCTACCGCAGTTTCAAGTGTTGGCATCTTGGGCAAAATGCCACAAGGGTGGTGTGTGTGTGTGGTATTTGTGGCGTGTTCGTGGGTAACCACAAAAGCAGCTCTTCATTGGCGGTGTCTGGGCCAAGTGCAGGCGAGAGCGTAAATTTAGATTCACTGGGGGAACTTTAAATGTATTTCATGGTAAACAAGAGAATGAAATTTAAATAATAATAAATCCCATTAATGATTACATTAATAATCCAATATTGAACGTGTATTTGGCGATACGTTACGGAAATTATTTCAAACAAATACGAACGTATAATTGTTTGAAATACATTAAAATAATAAATGGGCCGTATGACAGTGGAATGGTTTTAACAAATATGGTTGAATTATTTGAATAGGATATATCACAGAGCTTCCACTGGTTTAAGTTCTGTAAACCACTTAATGTGGGTTTAGCTGAGGAAAAATATTCGTAGAGATCAGCTGTAGTAATATGCAAAAAAAGTTAAGTGTCTTCAAGACAGAAGTGTTCGCATCTAAATAAACATCCATTAAACGTTCTCTTTAGAAACAACGCATCGATTGAAGACTTCCTAGGCAGAGTTGATTTCAACCCATCAAAAAACAAGTATGGAAAGGCTAAAGTCGGGCGGGGCCGACTATATAATACCCTACACCACTCCCTGCGTATGTACCTCGCTTTGATTACTAAACCCAGGTATTTCATGGGAGCAATTTTATGTACTTCATACAAATTATTTTCATATAATTTATATGCTATAAATTCATCTTTAGTCAAATTTAACGAATATGGTAATAATATGGTAATTGATCCAATTGTCCGACATACAAATACAAATTATACAGTAGTATACCAAAGTTATACCAAAGTATGGACATATGGGCATCACCCAAACAATTCTCATTGCAATTCAATTCGGTAAAAAAGTGAAATCGGGAAGGATTTTTGCATCCTGTAAATGTATGTGTTTGACAAAAAATGTTAAATCGGAAAGTACATTTGTATGAGGGTATATTGAAACCTGGAACCGGTTTATTGGTGAAATATAATATGTAAAATTTGGCCAAAATCGGTTAAACATTCGGGAGCAACATTTGTATGAGGGCTATATCTAAATCTGAACCGATCTTCCCCACTTTCACCATAGGTTTTTTAGTTGGATTTTAAGATGTTGTGCCAATTTTAAAGAAAAACCGGTACAATATGTGGATTTTAGAGCGGAAAAAGTCAAATCGGGAGAGACATTTGTATGGGGGCTATATCTAAATCGGAACCGATCATACCCACTTTCAGCATAGGTGTTTCTATTTCGATTATAAAATGTTGTGCCAATTTAAAAAAAAATCGGGAACAATATGTGGTTTCTAAAGCGGAAAAAGTGAAATCGGGAATTGTATGGGGGCTATATCTAAATCTGAACCGATCTTACCCAATTTTTGCATACGTGTTTCTAGTTGGATTATAAGATGTTCTGCAAAATTTAAAGAAAATCGGGTACAATATGTCGTTTCTAGAGCGGAAAATGTCAAATCGGGAGCGACATTTGTATGGGGGCTATATCTAAATCTGAACCGATGTTACCCAATTTTTGCATACGTGTTTCTAGTTGGATTATAAGATGTTCTGCAAAATTTAAAGAAAATCGGGTACAATATGTCGTTTCTAGAGCGGATAATGTCAAATCGGGAGTGACATTTGTATGGGGGCTATATCTAAATCTGAACCGATCTAACCCAATTTTTGCATACGTGTCTGGTTGGATTATAAGATGTTCTGCCAAATTTAAAGAAAATCGGGTACAATATGTCGTTTCTAGAGCGGAAAATGTCAAATCCGGAGCGACATTTGTATGGGAGCTATATCTGAATCTGAACCGATCTTACCCAATTTTTGCATACGTGTTTCTAGTTGGATTATAAGATGTTCTGCCAAATTTAAAGAAAATCGGGTACAATATGACGTTTCTAGAGCGGAAAATGTCAAATCGGGAGCGACATTTATATGGGGGCTATATATAAATCTGAACCGATTTCCTCCAAATTCAATACCGATGGTCCTTGTCCAGAAAAAATAAAATCTGCCAAATTTCATGACAATCGGACAACAATTGCGACCTGTAGAGTGCGAACAAGCTTAGATGGACAGCAGACGGACGGACGGACGGACAGACAGACATCGTTAAATCGAATCAGCTGGTGATTCTAAGCCGATCGGTATACTTAAAGGTGGGTCTAGATCGATTATTTCTTGGTGTTACAAACATTTGGCGCGAAACTAACTTATAATACCCTAGACCACGAAGTGGTGTAGGGTATAAAAATTATATTAGAAATCCGAAGAAATGACGGAAACTGGGGTTCTTCCTCATGGGTACAGTTTTCATTAAGGATGAAAAATATATAACCTAAAAGGAACACGTCTGAGGTATTAAGATAACTCTACTAACATGACAAACGACATATTCCATATTGTAAAAAGTCCCTTACAATTTCATTGTAATATTTAATATGTAACCATATGTAGGGCACTACCCTGCAGATTATCAAAGTATATAGTGAAACACAGACTCATTAATCCTTTAAATATTCATAAAATTAAGCCATATTTTTCACTTTTTTATGTTCGTGGCAAACATTTATTTTATGTAATAGTTCTTGAGTCATCATCACAACAGCGGAGCAAAGTGAACGCAACACTTTTATGTGACGATGCCTCCATTCCGTCCGGACCGGTTTTGTGATTACAATAATCAAGAACATTTCATGGCATAAAACATGTTAGTTTTATTGCCATTAAATCAACCCCGGGCGTATGAGTGTTATTTAATTAAAATCCCCATTATTCATACCACTGAGTGGCGGAGGCGATGGTGGCGGCTGTGGCTGCGGCGCACAGTGTCAAGTGCATGATCAAAAGCAATTTAAATGGAAATGAGAATTTCACATTCAAATTTCTTTTAAACGATAGAATGCTATGCGAAACCTGAACGATTTCTTAGGAATGTTCGTTGATTGCAGAGTTATGTTAATTCACATCGACAATTACCAAAAGTTGGTGGTGTAGGCGAAAGCTTATTAAGGACAAGAAATATTTGTTTAGTAGCTTGTTGTGACATTTATATAAATAAAAAATAAGTTAAGCATGGCTAACTATGTGATACCCTCCTCTAATGTCTGGACATATACATTATTTGTAGAATGTTAATCCTAATTGAATTCTACTGAAATTTGCAGCAATATTTTCCAGTTTACATGTCACACTTTATCCGCTTTGTTATACAATCCACGAGAGTATTATGGCTTTGTGCATTTGTTTGTAACACCCAAAAGGAATCGAGATAGACCCATTGTTAAGTATACCGATCGACTTAGAATCACTTTCTGAGTCGATTTAGCAATGTCCGTCTGTCTGTCCGTCTGTCCATCTATTGTTGTAATCAAGTTACAGGTCGCAATTATAGTCCGATCTGAACAAAAATTGGCACAAGTAAGTTTTGTGGATCAAGGACGAACGCTATTTAATTTGAAGCAAATCGGTTCAGATTTAGATATAGCCCCCATACAAATGTCGCTTCCGATTTGACTTTTTCCGCTTTAGAAACCATATATTGTACCCGATATACAAATGTCGCTCCCGAATGTTTAACCGATTTTGGCCAAACTTTGCATATTATATTTCACCAATAAACATACATGGTGAAAGCGGGTCACATCGTTACAGGTATCAATATACCCCCATACAAATGTCCTTTCCGATTGAACATTTTTTGCCAAACACATACATTTACATGACTCAAAAATTCTCCCCGATTTCACTTTTTTACCGAATTGAATTGTAATGAGATAGAAAGTGGGGTGTATCATATCCGTCCGTATCGTCCGTCTTTAGCTTTTCCTTACTTGTTTGGGTGATGCCTATATGTCCATACTTTGGTATAACCTCATTCTGCTCTATTACAGCTCTAGAAAATACATCTTACATCTTCGTCAAATTTTGCAGATCATTATATGTTTCAACTAGGACTGCCTATCGTGGATGAGAAATATATAGGCGCATGTTTTGGCACAGGCCTCAAGTGTTGTTATAGGCCACCTTCAAATGTCCGTCCGATTCATCCTATTACCGCTGTGTAATCTGTATTTATCATTCGATTTTGATAAAATTTTCCAGATCATGATATATTTACACTACTCGGAATATCAGCTGGAAAATTGGATCAATTACTTTATTATTTACCATACTCATTATATTTGACTAAAGATGAATTTAAAGTATACTGTATAATTTATATGAACTACATTAAATTGTTCTCGTGAAATACCTGGGTTTAGTAATCAAAGCGAGGTATATACGCAGGGAGTGGTGTAGGGTATTACATAGTCGGCCCCGCCCGACTTTAGCCTTTCCTTACTTGTTTCATAATCAAAAAGTACCTCTTCGATAAATATAATTATACACTCCACGAGAGTATTATGTCTTTGTGCATTTGTGTGTAACACCCAAAAAAAACGAGTTAGACCCATCTTTTATTATACAGATCGGCTTAGAATCACTTTATGAGTCGATTTAGCAATGTCAGTCTATCTGTCTGTCCGTCTGTCCATACTGGTCGCTATTATAGTCCGATCTTAACAAAAATTGGCACAACTAAGTTGTGTTGATCAATGACGAACGCTATTTAATTTGAGGAAAATCGGTTCAGATTTAGTCCCGATTTGATATTTTCCGCCCTAGAAACCACATATTGTACCCAATTTTCTTTAAACTTGGCACAACATCTTATAATCCAACTAGAAATTTGGTAAGATCAGTTCATATTTAGATATAGCCCCCATACAAATGTCGCTCCCGATTTAACATTTTCTGCTCTAGAAATCACATTTTCTTTAAATTTGGCACAACATCGTATAATCCAACGAAGAAAGAAATTGTGTAAGATCAATTCAGTGTTAGATATAGACCCCATACAAATGTCGCTGCCGATTTGACATTTTCCGCTCTAGAAACCAAATGTTGTACCCGATTTTGTTTAAATTTGTCACAACATATTATAATCCAACCAGAAATTGGGTAAGATCTGTTCAGATTTAGATATAACCCCAATACAAGTGTCGCTCGCGATTTGACTTTTGCCGCTTTAGAAACCACAACATCTCATAGACCAACTAAACAAACCTAAGGTGAAAGTGGGTAAGATCGAGTTAGATTTAAATATAGCCCAAATACAAATGTTGCTCCCAAAAGTTTAAACGATTTTGGCCAAACTATACATTTTATATTTCACCTATTTCGTTCCAGGTTTCAATATACTATCATAGAAATGTGTTTTTCGATTTAACATTTTTTGTCAAACATATACATTTACACGATACAAAAAACCTTCCCGTTTTCACCGAATTGAGTTGTATTCGGATAGAAAGTGGTGTGTATCATAGAGTCGGCCAGCCCGACTTTAGCCTTTCCTTACTTGTTTTTTAATTCAAAATCATTTCTATTAAGAGATAATAATGTCAGTGAGATGCTCCATAAGTTTCATGATAGAGTTTCTGGTATTTATACAACAATTATAACTACAATCGAAATAAATATTTACATAAAATAATTAAAACAACCTAATTTTAGTTGGCTTCAAAAAAATGTGGATGTTCATGACTAAAATAAATCTTTGGTTTCTTAAAAGCGTTGTCCCGAAATCGTTGTTAAAATTTTTTGTTAATGCTATACTAATACAAGTGGAAGAAAGAAATTTGAAGTATTTTTAACAGATATTCTCCTCTATGATTTCACACTTATATCAGTATCATAGGCTGTGAGTAAGTATTTAAAATTATTTTTGAAAAATTTTATTCTTTGGAACTTTGTAGTCCTGTGCAGTGGTAAGTAACCGTAGAAGGAAATGAAAAGCTAAAAACGACAACTAACTCAATTTTAAGTATAGTTTCAGACATATTTAACCCGGTTTAAGGACTGTCGAATATAATTTATTTATTTTTGTCTTAGAATAACTCATATTTAATATATTTCTTGGAAAAAATGGAGAAAAGATCATAAAACGAAAACCTGAATATGCAGTTTTTCTATATACGATCTCTAGTTTCAATACTTCCCAGTATTTTCTAATATAACCTTTTATTTCTTTATATTGGACTAACTATAGGATTTTAATGCTTAACTAATGAACCTACAGAAACAAAATTTAGTATGTGGTAAAGTATGAATAAGGTTTCATAATATATATTTTGGTGAAAAATATGAATGATAACATTTTAAAATTAAAATATTTACAAATTTCCGTCCTGAAAAAATAAAAAAATCCATTTCTAGAGATTGTTCACTTTCACCCATATTTATATAAACTGTTGGATATTTAAATTAATTTGTATATTCCTTAAAGGGGAAGTCATTGAAAAGGGAAAACTGCGTACACAGTTCTTCTATATGGGTAGTTCCAACAGAAAACGACCCAAAAGCCATAGGTTTGGATTTTCAACCTCTCCGATTTTGTTGAAATATTACATATACATTCTACTAGTGGTTGCCGGTAATATACAGTTAACCCTAGCTCAAAGTAGTGTGTGGTTTAAGTTTTACAGTGGCCCAAAGTTGGTTATCTCGGGGTTTTTTCAAGAGAAGGAAGACTCCTTATCGATATCATACCTTTGGATCGCGTCATC
Organism: Polietes domitor; assembly: GCA_947397865.1. Taxonomy (NCBI): domain Eukaryota; kingdom Metazoa; phylum Arthropoda; class Insecta; order Diptera; family Muscidae; genus Polietes; species Polietes domitor. The sequence continues at coordinate 137,877,687 of OX377621.1, read as the reverse complement.
AGATTGTAAGGATATTGATATGATCTGAAATATTTACAACTCCTCTTTCCGAATCTGTATGAAAATAAAAATGTCCTTGTGATTCAAGGAATCCAAAAATTAAAAATAATTTTAATCCTTGAATATCCTGAAAACATATCTTTAATTTTCTTTTTTTTTTTGTATTTTATCTTATTTTATTCGCTACAAAATATAAAAAATTCAGAGTGGTTAGGGTGGCCATAGGTTAATAAATTACGGTTGTTTTTCCAAAGTATTGCGTCATTTCAGCAAGCCCAAAATTTTTCATTAGAGTGGCTTCAAAATAAAAGTTATCGATGTGCACAGCTAAAATTAAAGAATCGTTTGTTTCACGGGTTCTCCCAAAATACTTCGCTTTCATCATTGTCCGAGAGCTGGACGCGTTCAAAAAAACACTATAAAACAGGGTTTTCTTAAAAAGAATTCACGATGAAACGGTACAATCAGTAAAATTGATTTGAACTGGGATATTGCTCTGACTTTAGACCTTTTTGCAGCTATATTTTATAGAATGAAAATGTATTTACTTTATACCATGGTTGCTCAGGAACTTGCTTGCTCAGGAACCTTATCATGATTCCTGGCCCATAATGTATATTCATTATGCCATAATATTTGCAATATGAGAAATCTAACTGCATTTCGGATTTCCAAAAATGTGAAATTTTAGACACTAGGGTGGATTGAAAATTAGGAATTTTTCATACACTCAGGAAAATAACATTCTTAAGTCTGAGTAAAATCCATACATTACTCCAGTTTGGTAAAAATTCTTACAAGTAAATAAGTTCATACTTGCGTGGAAGAATATTGCTAAGGTTTTAAGTAAGAAAAAATTCAAAAAATGTTTGTAAAAAATCCATTCCATTTAAACTAAAAAATGTATATATTCCCAAAATTAAGTAATATGTCTACTGAAATTTATGCCGAGTTCTTCATACATTTAAGTATTAATGAACTTATGAAAAATCACTTGAAACTGTTTCTTGAATGTTAATATAAGAAGCAATTCTGGTTCGTGCATTTCTTAAATACTTCAAGTATTAATCTAAACAACCTCTGCAAAGGTGTCTATTTTGCCTTCGCAGCAATCATGGAGTAATAGCTCAAATCTTTATGGTAGAGCTATCATGAAACTTTTGAGAAATATTTCGTGTTGTCAATTTTTGTACGGACAGATGGACGGACGGACATGGCTAGATCGTCTTAGAATTTTATGACGATGAATAATATATATACTTTATAGGGTCTCACGTCGATATTTCAAGGTGTTACAAACGGAATGACAAAGTTAGTATACCCCCACCCTGGAGGTGGAGTGTATGAAAATCAGCAAAATTCTCCTCAGCTTAAGCAAATATTTAATTGATTTGAGTAAAAATTTACTTACTTTTATGAAAATTTCAGCAAAACTTTACTTAGATCGTTTTAGGAAAATTTTATTTATATTTAGTACAAGAATTTACTTAGTTTTAGGAAGAAATTACTTAGTTTTAGGAAAATTTCAACAAAATTTTACTTAGATTTAGTAAAAATTAACTTGGTTTGGGGAAAGAACTTACTGCAATTTTCCTCAGTTTCAGAAAATATTTACTTGGTTTGAGGAAGATTGAACTAGAATCAAGTACTTCTTTCGAGGAAAAGTTTGAACTTTATATGAGGAAATATTGCTTTAGCGCTAGACGAAGTTAAATTTTCCTAAATTTTAGTTCGCATTATGGGGTTCACTTTTTTCTGAGTGTAAGGTAATTCTAAAAAATTCGTAACTCTTTTTCTGATAGGAGAATCAATATAATTTTAGAACAAAATAAATCTTATCGAATCAACTCGGTTAGCACGTGACAAAAACCGATGAAAAAACGTGATTGAGATCGCCGCTGGATAGTTGCAAAAAATCATCATCATGTGCAACTCAGAGATCCAAAAAGTATTTCGTTGCCATGGTAAAATTCTAAGCCGCTGACTATAACTGGAATTCTGAAATTCTAACTGGGGATGGTTGGATTTGCAATTGTTTAAAAATTAGTGGCAAGTGAGGTACTTCCCCAATAAGCTCTAATATTTTACGTATTTTTGTGACGGTTGCTCTCTTATATCTATTTTTTGAATACACCTCATGAAAATAGATTTTTAATACTCTAACTAAGTCAATTAAAATTCACTGCATGATTTAGCCGTGCTAAAACAATTAAACTGTTGCTTAGTAATATTTTGCGAAATTGTGTGTTCATATTTAAGCTAGTAAATATCAAATATTTCATCAAATTCCAACTATCTACAATTTCTCGACTCTCGTTTTTTTTGTGGGAACGAAGCACTGTGCAATGGCAGTAATTGCGAACAATGCTTTCACCATTATTCCTGGCATCACAAAAGATTTTTCAAATTCTCTCTATATAGTTTTATTGCGCAAAAGTACAATAAGTTGTTGCCGGATTGCAAAGAAATTGCGTTAAAATAACACTTAATAAATGTAACACCCGCCTATAAAAAAACGACAACAAGAACAACGAAAAACAATAGCAACTGAGCGAACAATTCAACGAAATAAGCCGGCGGCTCTGATGATTTATTTGGCCTTTGTTTGACGTTAAACACCTGCCCAAAGAAAGGAATTCCTAAGGAACGCAGTGAACGAATTCATACAGCGAACAAAGAGAAATATAATTGTAATAAATCATATTGCGTGTGATTCTTAGAGGGAGGCGGTAATGTTTTGTTGGATTGATGACATTTTGTGAAATTTTCTCCCTCGTTTTTTATTTCTAACAAAAGTTGTGTTAACACTAACAAAACGTGAATTCAACATTCAACAGTTTTGTGCTATTTTTATTATGTGGTCGCTTTTTGTATATTTTGATAAGATGAAAAACAAATTTTTGCTGTTTTTATATTTTGCTGAAATTACCCTTCCTTGCTGAATTAAATAACAAGTGTTCTTAAGACATTATCTAAGGAAAGTGTAGTTAAAGTTCTTAAAGTTTTGGAGAACGATAGAGGTTGCTGATTGCTAAATTCCATATCATATTATATTTTGACGCACGTTGATGCATTTGAAAGGTATTTTCTTATGGATTTATAAAAATAATAAATTCAAAATGAAAAAAAAATATATAAAATAATATATTTATTTTTATGAAATAATGGCTTCATCGATTTTAATTGGCTTGTCTATAGTTGCAAAAATTAAATTCATGGGATTTCACACGAAACGAAAGTTATGGAAGAAACGGTAATAAAGAAATATCTTGGTCGAGTGAACAAATTAGTGCAAGTCTTCCGTTCACTTTACCCAGTAAGTTCACTTTATCCAGTGTTTTTTTTTTGTATTTGAAGATAAACATTTATTACGAACTACAAGGAAATTTTTATTATTTCTTATCGAAATTTATGCAAAACAAAGATATTGACACTTTCGTTCGTGAACAGTTAAAGGAAAATATTCAAATATTAAAAAAAATTATAGACGGAATTTAATATTCTTATATTTTCTGAATAGCGAGGAGTGGTACGAATTTTGATTTTTTCTAATTTTTATATATTTAAAATTTAAATATAAATATTTAAAAATTCCCAATTCGGAAATTTTTTCATAAAAATTTAGTGTGGTCTTTAAGAAAAGTTTGGACTATTAGAAGAAATCATTATATTTCCCGTTTTTTCTGGTTCTTTTTTATTTTATTTTTTATTAAAAATTTAATATATCCTTGATCATCATCCTCTTCGAAAATTGTACTTTAATGTTCTTACTCCGTGCCTAATACAAAATAAAATATTATTTTATAAAAATATTCGTTTGCGTTTATAATGAGTGTAATAACTTCTATATTTATCCATAGGCAGACATTGCTTTCTGCGTAAAACTTTAGCTGTTAAAAATAGACCAAAACAACTTTTTCCCAATATTATTCTATTTTTAATCATTTGTTCGTGCCAAGATAAAAAGATTTTTCCACAAAAATCAATTTTGGCGAGACTGTTCCCAAATAATTGAGCTAGATCAACCTTTAAGCATATCGATCGGCCTAGAATCATCAACTAAATCGATTTAACGGTGGCTGTCTGTCTGCCTGCTGTCCATTTAAAGCTTGTTCGCAAATTACAGGTCGCAATTGTTGTTTCAGGATCATATTATATTTGAACAAGAAATATCTAACTGAAAATTGGGCCCATTTCTTTTGTATAGTCATCATGCAAATTGGGCTCCCAGTTTAGACTATTACCGCTCTATCACCCACATCTCACACCGAATCTTTATAACATTTTGTACATCATGATACATTTCAACTAAGAATAAACACTTTGAAAATTATATTTTAATGTAGCGACCTTACACACATATTACATCAGAAGTTGATCAAATTTTGCAGACCATGTTATATTTTAACTAAAAATGCATACTATGGAATTCAAATATATGGGTTCATTTTTTTGGTATAACGTTTTACTTTTAATTTAAAATTGAAGAGTAATGGTATAGCCGGGTTATATTTTTTAATGTTTTTACAATTTTATTTCTTTTATTATGATTTTAGAAATAATTACTTTAATAAATTTTGTAAAACTTTAAAGTAGTATTTTTAGACGGCATTTTTAGTGACTGTGTGAATTTGGATGTAGTGTGATGATGGCTTCTATTTTTTACGATTTTTTTCAATCTTCAGAATGATGTTTTTTCAGTAGTTTATTAACACAAGGTTTAAAAGATTAAAACGAGATAAACACATAGTTTACTATACAGGGATACTTTGAATCAGTCTGTCTATCCATCTATTCTTATAATCAAAGTAAAGGTTGCAATTATTGTACAAGCCTAACAAAGTTTGGCACAAACTTGTTTTGTGGACCAAGGACGAACGCTATTTAATTTGAAGCAAATCGGTTCAGATTTAGATATAGCCCCCATACAAATGTAGCTCCCGATTTGACTTTTTCTGCTTTAGAAACCACATATTTTACTCGGTTTGCATCAAATCTTACACAGTTCCCTGTAATTCAACTAGAAATATCTGTGGAGAAAATGAGTCAGATCGTTTAAGATTTAGTTATAGGTCGCATACAAATTTCACTCTCGATTTGATTTTCTCAGTTAGGAACACTTACAGCAAAAGTGGAGCATTACGCATAGATATAGCCATCGCTCATATGATCCTTCCCACTTGTTTGCATAGAACTAAAGATTCAACTTATTACAGCCAATCTAGATGAATTTGATCCTTTGTTTTCAATAGGCAGCTACAATGAGAGAGGGTAACACTGATTTTGGAGTAACATAATGCTAAAGATGTTCATCAATTCATATAGTCGGTTCGATTAGTTTTCGTTCGTATTTTTTGACAGAGTGGAAAACATGATAGTGGTTGTCTCCCGCAAGTAATAAATGTCACCATGCCATTTGTAAATAAATTTGCATTCTATTAAATATATATACAAAATGGTCTTGAGCCAGGATAATACCCCAGTTCAAATCAAATATTGATCACAGACCAACAAAATACAAACGAAAATACTAAAACAATGGGAACAATTTTTACAAATGTATTTGAAAAAATATATTTACAGGGTGGGTCATTAAAAATTTTAAATTTGACTACCTATTACTTTGACTTTGAAATTTAGAATAGCATTCATCTTTATTAACATATTTATGTTTGACATTTGCAAAATGAGACGCGTCCGATGCGTTTTCGGTTCGTCCAATGGGCAGGAGATGAAGTATTTTACCGAAAAATCGTTTTCAGATGAAGCTCATTTGCATCTCGGCGGCTATGTCAAGAAGCAAAATTGCCGCATATGGGGTTGAGAGAACCAACGAGCCACTGTTTAGTGTGAATTTTGCGCTGGCGGCATCATTGGGCTGGCGGCATCATTGGGCTGGCGACTGTTACCGTCAACGGTGAGCGTTTCCGTACCATGCTCAACGAAATTTTGTTTCCAAAATAATGTTTTGTTTCAAGAGAATCACATCGAAGACAAGATGGAGCCACACAGCCAACGCAACCATCGATATTTTAAGCACTATTTTTGAAAATCGGATAATCAGCCGAAATTGTGATGTCAATTGGCCGTCTCGGAGCTGTGTGGGAGTAATTAAGGATAACTGTTACGAAATCGCCGTAACAATCGAAAATGTATTGAAAAATTGGATTGATCGGATAAGGTACTGCCGAACCAGTCGTGGTAGTCATATGAATGATATTGTGTTCCATTATTATATGGCAATGTTCAATCTGTCCAATAAAAGCAGAAATATGAATAGTCAATACTTTTTTATATATTATTTTATAAATTACAATTTTAAATGGTGTCAATATCTTATATAATCAATCGATTTCCAACTATATAATATAATATATAAAAATAAAAACTGATCAAAATTGAGAAATACCGTACAAATTTTATGAAAATGTCTTTAAAATTACCATTAAAATTACAAATAACTTTGCAGCTGTTATTTTGAGTTATATTGAGCGTTTTAACACCGTTGGAACAATATTTATTTGGAAAATACTGTCTTACGGTTTCCTCTATAACTTTTGATTCATATGAGATCTCATGAATTGTTTATTTTTTTCAATTGAAAACAAGTAAGTAAGTTTCAGTCGGTTACACCGACTTATATATACCCACTCTCAGATCTTCACTCTTAGTGCCGGATTATGTGCGTGGGAGATACTGGAAGTTTGTGGCAATTGGACACAGCTTCCACATTCGTAAATAATTGTAAAAACATGATCAAATATGAAGTCATAACGGATTTCAAGCACCGTTGTAGGAGTTATAAAGGATTTAATTTTTCCTATTGTAAAGACATTTGTGTGGGAGAAAGTACAGGGGGAGTTGCTAAAGCATAACTATTTTCTAGGTTTAAAGTGACTGTAAAAACATTTCCAAATATCAAACAAGTAAGGAAAGGCTAAAGTCGGGCGGGGCCGACTCTATGATACACTCCACTTTCTATCCGAATACAATTCAATTCGGTGAAAAAGTGAAAACGGGAAGGTTTTTTTGTATCCTGTAAATGTATGTGTTTGACAAAAAATGTTAAATCGGAAAGGACATTTGTATGAGGATATATTGAAACCTGGAACGAAATAGGTGAAATATAAAGTGTATAGTTCGGCCAAAATCGGTTAAACTTTTGGGAGCAACATTTGTATTTGGGCTATATTTAAATCTGAACCGATTTTACCCACTTTCACCATAGTTTTGTTTAGTCGGACTATAAGATATTGTGCCAATTTAAAAAAAAAAATCGGGTACAATATGTAAGTAAAATCGGGAGCGACATTTGTATGGGGGCTATATCTAAATCTGAACCGATCTAGCCCGCTTTAGCCACAGGTGTTTCTAGTTAGATTATAAGATGTTGTGCCAAATTTAAAGAAAATCGAGCACAATATGTGGCTTTTAGAGCGGCAAAAGTCAAATCGGGAGCGACATTTGTATGAGGGCTATATCTAAATCTGAACGGATCTTACCCAATTTCAGCATAGGTGTTTCTAGTAAGATTATAAGATGTTGTACCAAATTTAAAGAAAATCGAGTACAATATGTGGTTTCTAGAGCGGAAAATGTCAAATCGGGAGCGTCATTTGTATGGGGGCTATATCTAAATCTGAACCGATCTTACCCAATTTCTGCATAGGTGTTTCTAGTTCGATTATAAGATGTTGTGCCAAATTTAAAGAAAATCGAGTGCAATATGTGGCATTTAAAGCGGAAAAAGTCAAATCGGGAGCGAAATTTGTATGGGAGCTATATATAAATCTGATCCGATCTGACCCATTTTTACTACAGGTGTTTCTAGTTGAACTATAAGATGTTTTGCCAATTTTGCAGAAAATCTGTTAAAATATGTGGAGTCTAATCGGGAGTGAAATTCGTATGGGGACTATATCTAAATCTGAACCGATTTACTTCAAATTAAATAGAGTTCGTTCTTATCCCGAAAAACTTCGTTGTGCAAAGTTTCATTTGGGTCTGTCTACAATTGCGACCTGTATCGTGATTACAAGAATAGATGGACAGACAGACGGACATGGCTAAATCGATTCAAAAAGTGATTCTAAGTCGATCGGTATAATTAACAATGTATATATCTCTCTTTCTTTGGGTGTTTTTGGGTGGAGTGTATAATTACAACTGGTTTTGACTAGCCATATGGAAGTTATATCCGTTTTATTTTACCAAAGGCTTGTGCCACTTTGTGTGGGAGGTACCAGAAGGGATGTGACGATATCGCCCATATTTCAAGTGGATCAAAAGTCCATAAAAGCATTGTCAAATGTCAAATTTCATAGTATTCCGGCCATCCGTATATAAGTTATAACAGCTTTAATTTTAGGTAGGATAGGGTGATTTGTGTGGGAGGTACCAGAAGAGGCCCGGAGGTACCAGAAGAAACACGGCATATCTAGTACGCTCAAAAGGCTTATAAAAACTTTATCGTATACCAAAATATAGCTAATTCCGACTAACAGTTTGGAAGTTTCATTGGTTTTTATTTAAGATATGAATATGCACCATTTGTGTGGGAGGTACCAGAAGGGGCGTGGCAATTACGCCCACCTTCGAACTTAAACTAAGTTTGGGAAAAATATTACCATGTACAAAGTCAATGCGTTACATATTTGCTGTCCCAAATGATATACATATACCCTCCTACTCTGTAGAGTGAGGATATAATAAACACACAGAAATTAAACTCTTGTACAAATTAAGTTTATAATTTTTTTTGTAATTTTTATTTTTTTTTAATCCATAAGAGAGTGCCCTTCAAATGCATCTTTGCGCGTCAGAATATCTTAACTATGTCGGATGGTATGGGATTTAGAAAACAGTGTACTCACTTTATGACCCTAAACTTCCCACCAACGTTGCGCGGAAACAACGCAAAAGAACCACACGCCTTCATCACAGTTTACTTAGCACTGTTTAAACTTTATGTTCGACAAAAGATATGCAAAAAGCAAGATCATTTTTTAATGATGCCACATATATGTGGGATTCTCTGCATCAAAGAAAGTTTTGTTATTTCAATATTTTTTGCTGATCATCAGAGAGTGATAGTTCAATTTTTACATGACGGTGGAAAGCTCCATATTTGCATTTTTATGACCTCAGGTCAATATATCAACGTGTGGAGGATGCAATAAATAAATTAGCGTATATTCAGCTACCACTTTTGTTGAATACATCGTTATATGTTAGGCGTGCTGAAGTCTATTACCGAAAGTTCAGAGATAATATATTATTTATAAAATTTATAAAAAGTTGTGAAATATTATACAAGTATATGAGTCGCAAACTAAAGATATTCCCAATTAAATTAGTCAACAACGTAAAAGTACTCAAGGTCATTAAAGTATATTAAATTATCTTCAAATTTACCCAACTGCAAGGGCAAATTGAAAGAAAAATACTCGAAATTGCGTTACTAAAAATTCTCTTTGTAAGTTTCAAGGACTTCTCGCCAATTAAAAAACAAACATTTTATGCCATTTTGACTAAAATGGCTCATTATTTTGTTTTTTTTTTCTTCTGCTTATTCTGTGGAAAGTACGACAACCTTAAACTTTTAACAATGCATTGAAACTTGTGCCACAGAGTACAACCAGCGAAATGTTTCTTGGACAATTTTCGATAAAATTCTTCACTTTCCAAAAGAGAAATATACGTAAACCCTGCCTCACCACAAAAACCAAACTTCACTTACAGAAAATTTGCTAACAATTTCACAGACCTACTATTCCTTTTATTAGGAATGAACGAACGAAAAAAAATCACAATCGTTCAGCACTGAAGCTCTTGAATAGAGCAAAAGGCAAACGTGGAGAGAGCAAGTGAGAGTGGTGTTTATATGGGGCACGACGACTGTTTGGTGAGCTAATTTGTGGATTATTTTCAGCGGCATTACGGGTCACACCGGAGGCTTGAATCAAACTTACTTTTGAGCTTGATTTCAGTAACTGGATCCACACGTAGTGCGGCCAGGAAACCACTGCACTTCGAATGATATCAATCTTGGAATTGCTGCGAACGGCGACGAATCGATAATTGATGGTCATCATTAACACTGGCCGCGATATTTTCTTCAGTTCGCACTCTACGTAAGCGTGTTGGTGGTTTAATTTTCAACAATGTAAATTTGGTGCAAAATTTAGTCACAATAGCCCGAATAGCCGCTTCAGTGCGTCGATTAAACTGACCATAAAACGGAAGCGCGCAATGAACTTTCTTAACAGAGCACACGTTTTGATAATAAAATTCAATAATTTGCAAGCGTTGTTCGTTTGTAATGTTAAATTATAGACCAAAATAAAGATGTTTGACAGTGAAACAAAACACTAAACGTGCGTCAGCTGTTTAAGCCAGTGTTGCCAAATAGATAATAGCTAAAAAATCACCCTTTAATACAATTTCATTCCACATATCTGTCGACATTACCTGAATCTGATCTCATCTGCCAGCTATAGGGAAATATCTCTTTTAAGTCTATTTCATCTACAGAATCCATGCCCCACATTTAAATGTGTTACAAACTCAACAACCAATCGAATATGTCAAATTTCCCACCCACGATGTAGGAGGAGTGCATACTAAAGATGAAAATAAAATTCTTAAAAACTCTTCAAATGAAAATGAAAAGTGTAACCAAAGGGAGCAGGCGACCCAGGGACATGTAAACTTTTTATTCAACTTTTGCTTAACAAAATCACTTGGTATTTTAGACGAAAGCAAAAAAAAACGAATAAACTCAAACTGCAGGAGGGTTGAAGAATAACAAGTTGGGAAATTCGAATTTGCAAAAATTTGATTTGCAAGTGGTCGTCGGTCGGACTACGTGACGTATGAATGATGTCGAAATACATATTAACAAAGATGGCAAAAATACATATTTAAATTTTGGGTACCCTTAAATCATGAAAGCGAAGCAAGCAAACAAAAAGGGAAAGAAAAAGGAAAGTTTTTCTTCCACAGGGGGGGGGTGGAGTTCATGTTGAGCCATAATGATGTGAAAATTGCGGGTAAGGCATTTGGGGGAGAAAATTGAGATATGAGTATGTACGAGTATTTGTTGCTGTGGCATTAGCATAAATTCGCAATGAATTGAATTTATTTGGAGCAAAGCAAATAAACTGCGAAACATACCTATGTCTCTATATTGTCAACGTTGTCGATTTTTTTTCTTCCACAAATTCCTGGAATCCTTAAAACGTGGTGTATTGTCCTTTATCGTCCTAGGGGGATAAGAAGAGACCCTATTTAGAAAAAAGGTACACTTATCTGCCATAGAATATTTTCAATATCTATAAAAGATTTCTTTAACGATTTGATTTTGTTGCTTTTAGATGTTGCTATTTAAATAATGTGCAGACAGGCACTGAGCAGACAATAATTCGGGGAATGTTGACAATTAACTTCGTTGCTGCCGGAGTAACAAATCAAAATTAGATATTTCTTTGAATTAAATATGAAGAGAAAGTTGTTTCTCCACTAGCAGTACCGGCAACAATTGCAGCTTATGGTTCTGTTTGAGAAAGACAATTTTTAAATTCTTAAATATTAAAGAGAAGAGATCAACACCAGTAAGGCAATTGAAGCTACACCACCGTGTGACAGTACTTTTTGGAGATGAACAAGACTATATGCACGTGAAAGCAGACGTCATATATAGGAGAACTGTGTACTAAGTTTTCCATTTAGTGATCTTTTCTCCTTTTTAAAGGACTTTTAATTTACGAAGGATATATATTTTAATAACAATGTCCAACAGCATTTTTGGAACAGTGGGGCGACCCCTTAATTCTGAAAGGGCATGTTGAGTAGATCATTTTTGTAGAACATACTTAGAGTCCAGCTGGTCTGAGTTTATTTTTACAATGGATCAAAGTTTTCATTCTTTGGGTGAAGGGAGAAAAGTGTTGTAAATCATTGTCTGACAGAATCCTTACTGTCAGAATTATATTGTGGAATTGTAGAAAAATTATTTTTGTGGATGATCTTAACCCACTAGCTCCTCTTTATGTGTCAATTTAATCCCTTTTTCGAGAAAATCAAGAAAGTCCTTTCAAAAAGGACATTTATGGATTAAAATGTTCTACGAAAAAAAACTGCGTAAATTTTCAATTGGGGTCACCAAAGACACAAAATTCAGTCTAAAATAAGACTGAAATAGGATAAATGTTGGCTGTAAAATCAAAAATTGTGAAAAGATAATATATCCCAGCAAAAAGAGAGCACCCAAAGAAGTGAAAAAGATGTTCATCTTGTGATTCGGTAGTATTGAAAATTGGGATCATCACCAATGAAATTAACATGGAGTCGGCATAGGAAGGATGTCCTTTATTTTATTTTATAACGTTGCAAAGGAACGACTTTTTCATTAGTTTCACTAGTTTCCTTTTCTGTTTTAAAAAATCCGCCGCTACCGGGGGTAGAACAGTGGACCTTCTGGTTGCTACTACGGTCCTCTAACCATCTCAGCTATCCACTGTTGTGAGTGCTGAGTAACTAAAGCAATCCATTTTGTACCTTAGAACTGACAATACCAAACTTATCAAAATATGTATTCAGTATTAATTAATATATAACGAAAGTTATTAAATTAAATTAGTATTAAATAAATTACTGATATTATGTAATATTAATAATCTATCTATATATATATAAATGAATCTGTGTTTGTATGTTTTTTGTTCTTTATAGCAGCCTAAACTACTGAACCGATCTTCTTGAAATTTTCACAGTATGTTCATGCTGAACCGGTGGGCGTGGCACCTCCCACACAAATTAGGGATTTATTCGTTTTTTATAAATTAGCATATTCGGAATACTATTGCAGCTAGAGTCTTGAATTTTTGTGAAAGTTCACTAATTACACTACTCAACAAAATGAAAAAAATTTCATGTACTCCGGATGCGATAATTTTTTCTGTGTAGATAACCTTGACATGAGCTCGAAAAACGCAATAAAATTTTTTTTTTTCGTTTGGTTTTTTTTTTATTTTTTTTTTTTAAATTTTAAAATTTTTTTTTGGTTAATTTGTTTCGTCCGGCATAACTCGGGAACCACTAGCCCGATTTAATTGAATTAAATTTTAAAAAATTTAAAATTACAATTCCCTTAATCTGTTCATATATTGTTTTCCTATACAAGCAACAGTTTCCAAGTTAAAAATGAATATATAAAGGAAAAAACTTATTTTTTGCCTAAAGATTTAATTTTTTTTTTTTTTAAATCCATAAAAAATCCAAAATAAAAAAAATGTCAAATCTTATTACTTTTACGTAAAGTCACATAACCTATGAGCAAAATGAGACAAAGATCATGAAAATCGATGCACGCGTTTCGCTTTTATTCGCAATTGAGTAAAGGTATGAATTTCAAAAATTTAAAAAATTTTTTTTTGGTTAATTTGTTTCGTCCGGCATAACTCGGGAACCACTAGCCCGATTTAATTGAATTAAATTTTAAAAAATTTAAAATTACAATTCCCTTAATCTGTTCATATATTGTTTTCCTATACAAGCAACAGTTTCCAAGTTAAAAATGAATATATAAAGGAAAAAACTTATTTTTTGCCTAAAGATTTAATTTTTTTTTCTTAAATCCATAAAAAATCCAAAATGAAAAAAAATGTCAAATCTTATTACTTTTACGTAAAGTCACATAACCTATGAGCAAAATGAGACAAAGATCATGAAAATCGATGCACGCGTTTCGCTTTTATTCGCAATTGAGTAAAGGTATGAATTTCAAAAATTTGCTCGACATATGCACAACTTTGTCTATGGTAAGGTTTTTTCTTTTTTTTTTGATTCTCAGAATTAACAAAACGGAATAAACAAAGGGTTATTTAATTTTTATGATTGCGTGGGTTATTTAATTTTTATGATTTAAATCTTTAGGCAAAAAATAAGTTTTTTCCTTTATATATTCATTTTTAACTTGGAAACTGTTGCTTGTATAGGAAAACAATATATGAACAGATTAAGGGAATTGTAATTTTAAATTTTTTAAAATTTAATTCAATTAAATCGGGCTAGTGGTTCCCGAGTTATGCCGGACGAAACAAATTAACCAAAAAAAAATTTTTTAAATTTTTGAAATTCATACCTTTACTCAATTGCGAATAAAAGCGAAACGCGTGCATCGATTTTCATGATCTTTGTCTCATTTTGCTCATAGGTTATGTGACTTTACGTAAAAGTAATAAGATTTGACATTTTTTTTCATTTTGGATTTTTATGGATTTAAAAAAAAAAAATTTAAATCTTTAGGCAAAAAATAAGTTTTTTCCTTTATATATTCATTTTTAACTTGGAAACTATTGCTTGTATAGGAAAACAATATATGAACAGATTAAGGAAAAAAATGTCAAATCTTATTACTTTTACGTAAAGTCACATAACCTATGAGCAAAATGAGACAAAGATCATGAAAATCGATGCACGCGTTTCGCTTTTATTCGCAATTGAGTAAAGGTATGAATTTCAAAAATTTAAAAAATTTTTTTTTGGTTAATTTGTTTCGTCCGGCATAACTCGGGAACCACTAGCCCGATTTAATTGAATTAAATTTTAAAAAATTTAAAATTACAATTCCCTTAATCTGTTCATATATTGTTTTCCTATACAAGCAACAGTTTCCAAGTTAAAAATGAATATATAAAGGAAAAAACTTATTTTTTTGCCTAAAGATTTAATTTTTTTTTTTAAATCCATAAAAAATCCAAAATGAAAAAAAATGTCAAATCTTATTACTTTTACGTAAAGTCACATAACCTATGAGCAAAATGAGACAAAGATCATGAAAATCGATGCACGCGTTTCGCTTTTATTCGCAATTGAGTAAAGGTATGAATTTCAAAAATTTGCTCGACATATGCACAACTTTGTCTATGGTAAGGTTTTTTCTTTTTTTTTTGATTCTCAGAATTAACAAAACGGAATAAACAAAGGGTTATTTAATTTTTATGATTGCGTAAGCAAAGTAATAAACGCTAATAAATGTGTGAACAATTAAAAGGAAAAAAGGAAAGGGGACTTTTATAATTATTTGGGTTTTCCGTTGGCTACCTGTATGATTTTTTTACAGAAATGCAACCCACATTTAAGGGTGGTCATTATTCGGAAAATTTAAGACTCACACATGGTGAAACAGGTATGTAGCCACCGTAAAAAAAATATACACCCATTTATAAGTACCTGTCAGTAAAATACTAAACAATACACAGTATAAATAGGTCTTCATTGATCGATTTTACTCATTCAACAAGTGTCGACGAACGCGATAGTTAAAATGAGCAAACGTTCGCGAGGATTTGAATGCAATACCAATCCAAGTAATTTTTGTTACATGTGCGGAGAATACGTTTCTGAAAAAACAAGCGTTGTTTTTCACCTAAATTGAGAGATTCATTTGAAGAGAGCTTCAATTTAAAGGTCTCAAACATAGATGAGCGGTGGACACCAAGTGCTCTATGTCCAAGGTGCTACGTACAGCTAGCTGACTCAAGGTAAGTGTAGATTACGAAATTCAAGAACATATATAACTTCTATCTACTATAATCTACTATAACTATAATCTACTAAAGTGCCTTAACTATGAGAGGCACGATTGGAAAGTTTGTGCCGACCTTAAGGTTATCGGTATCCTTTGTGGATTACAAGGTGGATTCACAAAGTACTGTTGTTTTCTCTGCCTTTGGGACAGCCGCGATCGTCAACATCATTACACCAGGAGGAGTTGGACAGAAAGAGTTAACTTCATCCCCGGCAGCGACAACGTGAAATATACACCACTCATAAAAAAGGAAAATGTTTTTCTCCCACCTCTTCACATAAAGCTCGGACTCATAAAAAACTTCGTGAAAGCTATCAACAAAGATGGCGAAGCGTTCGCCTATTTAAAAACCATTTTTCCTCACCTTTCATCGGCAAAGATTAAGGAAGGCGTTTTCGACGGTCCGCAAATTAAAAAGTTGTTGCAAGACCAATAGTTTGAGCACATTTTATCACCAAATGAAGCTGCAGCTTGGAACTCATTTCGGCAAATTGTTTCCGGATTTCTTGGAAACAACAAAAGCTCAAATTACAGAGAGATCGTCGAACAACTACTCCAAAATTATAAAAAAATTAGAGCAAATATGTCGCTTAAGATACATTTTCTACACTCGCACTTGGACTTCTTTCCGGACAACCTGGGCGATGTGAGTGACGAGCATGGTGAGCGTTTTCATCAGCAAATGAAAGAAATTGAGCACCGATACCAAGGATTTTGGAACGAAGCTATGATGGGGGACTATATCTGGTTCCTGATAAGAGAAACAGACTCACAACAATATAAAAGAAAGACAAAAGCACATAATTATTTTTAATTTGAAGGTTTTTATTTTTGTGTTTAGATATTTTTTTTTTAAACTTTTTTATAATTAATTAATGTTGATATCCTTAGGATAATTTCTTGTACATATATCGAATTGTTTTTTAATTTAAAGTCATATATTTTTGTCACCCAACAAATTTTAATTTTTTTTGTAATAAAAAAGAAAAAACCTTACCATAGACAAAGTTGTGCATATGTCGAGCAAATTTTTGAAATTCATACCTTTACTCAATTGCGAATAAAAGCGAAACGCGTGCATCGATTTTCATGATCTTTGTCTCATTTTGCTCATAGGTTATGTGACTTTACGTAAAAGTAAAAAGATTTGACATTTTTTTTCATTTTGGATTTTTTATGGATTTAAAAAAAAAAAAATTTTAAATCTTTAGGCAAAAAATAAGTTTTTTCCTTTATATATTCATTTTTAACTTGGAAACTGTTGCTTGTATAGGAAAACAATATATGAACAGATTAAGGGAATTGTAATTTTAAATTTTTTAAAATTTAATTCAATTAAATCGGGCTAGTGGTTCCCGAGTTATGCCGGACGAAACAAATTAACCAAAAAAAAATTTTTTAAATTTAAAAAAAAAAAAATAAAAAAAAAACCAAACGAAAAAAAAATTTTTTATTGCGTTTTTCGAGCTCATGTCAAGGTTATCTACACAGAAAAAATTATCGCATCCCGAGTACATTTTGACTGTTGACTAGTGTTATTAGTCTGCACAGTTTCGCCAAAAAGAGGCGGTATTGCAAAAGTGGGCGTGGCAACTTCCATGCGAAGTTAAAACCTATTATTGAATATTGTCAGTTCTATGACATCTAGAGTGCTGTGATTTTGTGTAATTGCATCTAGCATCAATATGCGTAGCTGTGCCAAATATGGACGGTAATAGAAATGTGGGCATGGCACTTCCCATGCGAAGTTTTGTGTGAGTGCATCTAGCATAAAACTACGTAGTTGTGCCAAAAATGGGTGATATTTGGAAAAGTTAAAAGTCACATACGAAGTTAAAACATATTATCGAATATGGTCTATGACACCTAGAGTGCTGAAATTTTGTGTGAGTTGATCCAGTGTAAATAGTTGTACAAAGATGGGCGGAAAGTGGGCGAAACCTTCCCATATAAAATTAAAACCGAATTTAGAGTATATTCGAAACCGAGATGGGCGGAAAGTGGCCGTGACCCTTCCCATAAGAAATTAAAACCTTTTTAAGTATATTTGACACCGACTTTCCTATATTGTTGTGTGAGGTAATTTAGTTGTAACTTGCTTAGACAATATACAAATGGGCGTGATTTGAAAGATGGAATATTTTTGATTTGAATTTTGTAAAATTACACGTTTTCTGTGGATTTTCTTAGCACAATAGTAAAGAAAGGTTACAAAAAGAGAAATATTCATTCGTCAACAGCCGCCATAAGTTAAGAAAGCGGAAATTATATTAAGTTTTTATACCCCAGGATGGGGGTATATTCACTTTGTCATTCCGTTTGTAACACCTTGAAATATTCATCGGAGACCCCATAAAGTATATATATTCTGGGTCGTGGTAAAATTCTAAGACGATATAGCCATGTCCGTCTGTCCGTCTGTCCGTCTGTCTGTCTGTCTGTCTGTCTGTCTGTCTGTCTGTCTGTCTGTCTGTCTGTCTGTCTGTTGAAAGCACGATAGCGGCCGAACGAAATGAGCTAGGAGGTTCAAACTTTTCCTAAATGAGTCTTATGGTTGTAGATCGGTTGGGATTGAAAGTGGACGAAATCGGCCCAGAGGGAAAAATTTTTCCCTCACAAGGACTGAAAATACCCCTAATATTTAGAGTATTTCAGCATGTTTTTTGAACATATTAGCATGTATTTACTTAATATTTGCAATGCGCATTCCCTTTATAAAGGGTGATTTTTTAAGAGCTTGATAACTTTTTTTTAAAAAAAAACGCATAAAATTTGCAAAATCTCATCGGTTCTTTATTTGAAACGTTAGATTGGTCCATGACATTTACTTTTTGAAGATAATTTCATTTAAATGTTGACCGAGGCTGCGTCTTAGGTGGTCCATCCGCTTAGTCCAATTTTGGCATTTCCACGTTTTTGAGTAACAGAGACCCAATTGGTGCGAACGGCGACGAATCGAAAATTGGTGGTCATCATTAACACTGGCCGATACAGCTGCGATATTTTCTTCAGTTCGCACTCTACGTAAGCGTGTTGGTGGTTTAATGTCCAACAATGTAAATTTGGTGCGAAATTTAGTCACAATAGCCCGAATAGCCGCTTCAGTGGGTCGATTAAACTGACCATAAAATGGAAGCGCGCAATGAACTTTCTTAACAGAGCACGCATTTTGATAATAAAATTCAATAATTTGCAAGCGTTGTTCGTTTGTAAGACGATTCATGATGAAATGTCAAAGCATACTGAGCATCTTTCTCTTTGACACCATGTCTGAAATCCCACGTGATCTGTCAAATACTAATGCATGAAAATCCTAACCTCAAAAAAATCACTCTTTAGCATAAAAGGGCACCATAGAGTGATTTTTATTTGTAGGGGGCGAAATGGGACAAAAAGGGATAAAAATGGTACCTTTCAAACGACAACAAATAGAAACACGAAATTTGGCGTGTACATTCCTCTAATAGAGTAGATACATAATATAAAATTATTTTTTCTAAATTCGTACTTTTAAGGGGTTAAATGGGGATAGAGGGATAAAAATAGTACCAACCTAACGGCTGCACCTAGAATAATGAAATTTGATATATACATTCCTCTGATTGCGTAGACACGTAAAATAAAAGAACTTTCCAAAATTCGTACTTTTTGGGGTTCAAATGGAAAAAGGGGATAAAAATAGTACATACCAAATGACAGCAGCTAGAATCATGAAATTCGGAGTATACATTCCTCTGATTGCGTAGACACGTAAAATAAAAGAACTTTCAAAAATTCGTACTTTTTGGGGTTCAAATGGAAAAAGGGGATAAAAATAGTACCTACCAAATGACAGCAGCTAGAATCATGAAATTCGGAGTATACATTCCTCTGATTGCGTAGACACGTAAAATAAAAGAACTTTCCAAAATTCGTACTTTTTGGGGCTCAAATGGAAAAAGTGGATAAAAATAGTACCTACCAAATGACAGCAGCTAGAATCATGACTTCGTAGACACGAACAATAAAACGTTTTTTCCAAATTCGTACTTTCAATGGATACAATGGCTACAGGGGATAAAAATAGTACCAACTAAACGAATACAGCTAGAATGATGAAATTCAGTGAGTACATCCCTCTAATTGTGTAGATACGTAAAATAAAGAGATTTTAGATAGTCGTACTCTTGAGGGGGCAAAATTGGAAAAAGGGGATAAAAATGACTATGAAGACTCGAAAAAGGGTTTTTTTTCGAAATTTGTACATTTGGGCGGAGAATGGAGCGAATGGGGGATATCTTTAAAATTTATACTTTTCTAATCACTCTGTCTGTATCTGAAATTGCTTCTTTCTAATGACGACTGACAATCGCCTAATATTTAGGCATGTTCACTTTCACAATTTCAGCATTTTATTTATATATAGTAGTCGATTTAAAACAGTGCGCATAAGTATTCATTATAGTTTGAAATAGTAAACAAATATAGTAATGTGCATCAAAATATCAAAATTTTCGTAATATGGTACTGTGCTTCTATGTAAAGTCGACTTCCTTTAATCTGCTGGTAATACTATGGAATGCACTCCGTGGTGGAGGGTATATAAGATTCGGCCCGGCCGAACTTAGCGCCTTCTTACTTGTTAGTTTTTGTGTTGTTTGATAAGTGAGCAATTTGATTGAATTTCTATGTGTTTTGAATGTAATGTAATTTCTTTTTACGAATGAAGTTTTTTGTTTAGGTAATGGAAAGGGGAGAATCACACTTAACAAAAAAATCAATTTAATTTTTGACATTTCTTCCATTATTCGCCGTAAACTATCGTTCTCCAGGGAACATATCCATTTCCTTAGTATCTCAGGGAAGTACCTTGATTATAATTGGTACACATATAACCGATCAGGAGAAAAATCAATATAAAAGCAGATTTTAATTTTACCAATAAATTTGCAAAAAATTTTAAATTGTTAACATTATTCAGAATTAAACATTGTTTATTTATAAAAGTAATTATACGACACGATTCGAACCCGAGACCTTCTGGATGCAAAGCGGACACCTTACCTCTGTGACTCCATAATAAAAAGTCGTTCCGATTCACTTGTGAAAATGCTATTTGTAAAATGTTACAGGATATTAAAATATTATCGAAATTGGAAGTTTTTTAAAAGAACTTCCTCAAAAGCGGTAAAAATGCATATTTGGATTTTGAGATGCGATTAAAATGTACCTCCTTCGGAAGTACTTCCAATTTTTTTCCTGGGATAATATATATATAGATTCAAGAAATTCCAAGTATTTTTAACAGATTGTCTTCACTTTCATTTGATACCCATACCCTCTTTACGACTTGCCAAAGTATGAATATAAATTATTAAAACTTCTATTTCCTTTGGAAATTAAAAGTCCTATAAAAAGGAGAATATATCACCAAATGAGAAACCGAGTTCACAGCTTTTCTACATACGATCTCTAGTTTCATATGTTTATGGTCTTATTCAGCTCACATTTTTCTAACGGAAACTTTGTAAATGGGATTTTGTTTACATTCACAAATATTTAATTTTTCTATAAAAATTAACAATTCTCGTGTTGCTGTTTTTGAATTTTTGTATTCTACCTTTAGTATTTAACAGTATATTTTGATTGTTTTATATTGTGTTTATTCTTTATTCGATATTTCGATCGTCATCGGGGATCATCTTCAGGATTTGAACTATAAATAAACAAAAAACGAAGCACTGCTTTGACAAAGATGATCCCCGACGATGATGTCTGTCTGTCTGTCCGTCCGTCTGCGTGCCTGCTGTCCATCTAAAGTTTGTCCATAACAGATCGCTGCTGTTGGCCGATTGCCATGAAATTCGGCAGAAGTTATTTCTTTGGACCAAAGACCGTTGTTATTGAATTTTGTGGATATAGATTCAAATTTAGATATAGCCCAAACCCAAATATTCCTCCAATCTATATATATAAAAGAGTTGCGTTACTGACTGACTGACTGACTGACTTATCATTGACCAGCCCCAGACCAAACGGCTGAAGCCAGGGTCATGAAATTTTCAGGGTAGTTCCCAAATATGATGTAGACGTCGACTAAGAAAGGGTTTTACGAAATTCGTACTTTTAGGGGATAAAATGGCCCAAAAAGGGATAAACATCGAACCATCGTCCTGACTAAACGGCAGTAGCTATAAACATGAAATTCGGAGAGTTACTTGCAATGACCATGTAGACGAGCTACAAATAGGGATCTTTCGAAATTTGTACTTTTAAGGGACGAGCGGGACAAAAAGGGATAAAAATGGTACCAACTAAAGTATTACAGCTAGAAACGTGAAATTTGGTATGTAAATTCCTCTGAGCATATAGAAACGAAGTAAAATTCGATTTTTCGAAATTTGTACTTTTAAGGGACGAGCGGGACAAAAAGGGATAACAATGGTACCAACTAAAGTATTACAGCTAGAAACGTGAATTTTGGTATGTAAATTCCTCTGACCATATAGAAACGAAGTAAATTTGGATTTTTCGAAATTTGTACTTTTAAGGGGACGAGCGGGACCAAAAGGGATAAAAATGGTACCAACTAAAGTATTACAGCTAGAAACGTGAAATTTGGTATGTATATTCCTCTGACCATATAGAAACGAAGTAAAATTGGATTTTTCGAAACTTGTACTTTTAAGGGGCAAGCGGGACGAAAAGGGATCAAAATGGTACCAACTAAAGTATTACAGCTAGAAACGTGAATTTTGGTGTGTAAATTCCTCTGACCATATAGAAACGAAGTGAAATTGGATTTTTCGAAATTTGTACTTTTAATGGACGAGCGGGACAAAAAGGGATAAAAATGGTACCAACTAAAGTATTACAGCTAGAAACGTGAAATTTGGTATGTAAATTCCTCTGACCATATAGAAACGAAGTAAAATTGGATTTTTCGAAATTTGTACTTTTAAGGGACGAGTGGGACAAAGAGGGATAAAAATGGTACCAACTAAAGTATTACAGCTAGAAATGTGAATTTTGGTATGTAAATTCCTCTGACCATATAGAAACGAAGTAAAATTGGATTTTTCGAAATGTGTATTTTTAAGGGGAGAGCGGGACAAAAAGTGATAAAAATGGTACCAGCTAAAGTATTACAGCTAGAATCGTGAAATTTGGTATGTAAATTCCTCTGACCATATAGAAACGAAGTAAAATTGGATTCTTCGAAATTTGTACTTTTAAGGGGCAAGTGGGACAAAAAGGGATAAAAATTGTACCAACTAAAGTATTACAGCTAGAATCGTGAAATTTGGTATGTAAATTCCTCTAACCATATAGAAATGAAGTAAAATAAATTTTTTCGAAATTTGTATTTTTAGGGGGCGAGAAGGATAAAAATGGTATCAACTAAAGTATTACAGCTAGAATCGTGAAATTTGGTATGTAAATTCCTCTGACGATATAGAAACGAAGTAAAATTGGATTTTTCGAAATTTGTACTTTTAAGAGGCGAGCGGGACAAAAAGGAATACAAATGGTACCAACTAAAATATTACAGCTAGAATCGCGAAATTTGGTATGTAAATTCCTCTAACCATATAGAAATGAAGTAAAATAAATTTTTTCGAAATTTGTATTTTTAGGGGGCGAGAAGGATAAAAATGGTATCAACTAAAGTATTACAGCTAGAATCGTGAAATTTGGTATGTAAATTCCTCTGACGATATAGAAACGAAGTAAAATTGGATTTTTCGAAATTTGTACTTTTAAGAGGCGAGCGGGACAAAAAGGAATACAAATGGTACCAACTAAAATATTACAGCTAGAATCGCGAAATTTGGTATGTAAATTCCTCTAACCATATAGAAATGAAGTAAAATAAATTTTTTCGAAATTTGTATTTTTAGGGGGCGAGAAGGATAAAAATGGTATCAACTAAAGTATTACAGCTAGAATCGTGAAATTTGGTATGTAAATTCCTCTGACCATGCAGAAGCGCAGTATAATTGAATTGTTCGAAATTTGTACTTTTTAGGGGTTAGGCGGGACAAAAAGGGTTCCATTTTAAGAATTGCAGCTATAGTCGGGAATTTTGGAGTGTAAACTGTTTGTAAAGCGTAATCTGAATGGATTTTTTGAAATTTTCTTATAGGGATTGATATTGATAAGATTGTACTTATAAACAATGAGCGGGATAATAATAGTACCAACTAAAATATTTCAGCTATAGTCGTGAAATTTTGTGTTTAAATTTCTCTGACAACGTAGACAACGTGTGGGAGTGCTAGCTAATAGGAGGTTTCCAAATTACTATTTTAGATTTATCTATATCCACCAAAAGAAAATTAAATAAATACTATCCAAAAACTAAGACGGATAAAATTAACAAATAACTGGCTTTTTCGCGTGCGAAGCAGCGGGTACTGCTAGTTTAGCATATTTCTGCTCTGGTATACACATAATTGTACCAGATTGTAGGTATAGGATAATACAATTTTGTACTTCATGTTATATTTCTTTATGGGTCCAATTTTTAATGTAGCGTCCTTACAAATGGTCCCAAATTTTTACTATTACCGCTCTAGAACCCACATCTTACATCGGATCTTGATTAACTTGTGCAGATAATGTTATATTTATAACATGGAATACCTAGCCTGAATGTGAACTATATGGACCTCCGATATATCCTATTACCGTTGCAAAATCTGCATTCGTCATCGTATCTCAGTCAAATTATCCAGATCGAGTAATATTCAATCACGGAATACCCACATACTTAGGTCCTCAAACATGGGACCTTGATGTAGACCCACCCAAACAGGTCGATACGATTTTAGTTGTATATGGATTACATAAAATCAATCTATCTATAATTTAAACACACCACGAGAGTATTGTGTCTTAGAGCATTTGTTTGTAACACCCAAAAAAGCCAATTGTTAATTATACCGATCGACTTAGATCGCCTGTCTGTCCATCTATTCTTGTAATCAAAGTACAGGTCGCAATTGTAGCCAAAACCAAATGAAACTTTGCACAACGAAGTTTGTTTGGGATAAGGACGAACGCTATTTTATTTGAAGAAAATCGGCTCAGATATAGATGTAGCCCCCATTCGAGTTTCACTCCTGATTTGACTCTTTCCACTCTGGACACCACATATTTTAACCGAATTTCTTCAAAATTTCCACACCATCTTATATTTCAACTGGAAATACCCATGGTGAAAATGTGTTAGATCGGTTCAGATATGTATGTATGTTAAATGTATGTAGCTCCCATACAAATTTCGCTCCCGATTTGACTTTTTCCACTCTCGAAACCACATATTTTATCAGATTGTCTTCAAGTTTGGCAAAATATCTTATATTTTAACTAGAAACACCCGTGGTGAAAATGGGTCAAATCGGTTCAGATTTATATATAGCTCCCACTCAAATTTCACTTCCGATTTCCCTTTTTCCTCCCTATAAACCACATATTGGAACAGATCTTCTTCAAATTGTGCCAAATATCTTTTATTTCAACTAGAAACACCCATGGTCCGATCGATTCAGATTTACATATAGCTACCATACAAATTTCGCTGCCGAATTGACTTTTTCCGCCCCAGAGACCACGTATTTTCACCGAATTTCTTCAAAATGTGAATAACACGTTTACTTGAACTGAAAGAACTTATTGTGAAAGTTAGTCACTTCATTCCATGTTTGGATATAGCCCCGATACAAATATTCTTCTCGATTTGACAAATTGGACCAGGTCATATTAGCCTATGATTAGTAAATATACAAAAATCCTTCCCGTTTAAGTTTTTTACCGAATTGAATTGTGTTCGGATAAAAAGAGGAGTGTGTCATATAGTCGGCCCCGCCCGACTTTAGCCTTTCCTTACTTGTTAGTAATGGCGTTGTTCCTACTTGTCAAATGTCAAAGAATAAAAGCTTCAAAAGTGAAAGCTACCGAAATACCGGGTTATTCAAAATAACATCTCTTGCTGGAAATCCCTGTATTAGGAGAAAAAATCTAGTTTGAATGTGAAATTATCAGTAAAAAAGTATCTTTACTAGAAAGGTATCTTTAATTTTTTCTTTACAATGGTTCACAATTGTTGTCGCCGTCATGTAAATATATGAAAATTATTTTGATTTCTCCCACAAGCGACGGAATACCTATTATATAGGGTGGCGCAGATTGAGCTATATGGTTTGAATTCTTTATAGCATTTTTAATTATTATTCTTTCTTTGTTATTATTATTATTATTATTTTTCAGCATTTTGTGAAGGAGACTTGGGGAATTAATTATGGACCATTACACGATCGAACAAGGTACAAAAATAATTGAATTTTATTTTTCAAACCAACAGTCACAATTCACAATATTCACAATTTGGTAATGAGCGATGATGCCCATTTCCTATTAAATGGGTATGTCAGCAAGCAAAACTGCAGAATTTGGACTTCGGAAAATCCAAGAGCAGTTAATGAGCGACACTTAAGTGTACTGTTTGGTGCGGTGTATCCTCCGAAAGGATAATTGGCCCATTTTTTTTTTTGAAAATGAAAGTGGTGTCTCAATTTTTGCTATGGGAAATATGCTAAAAAGAGCACGTATGTGCGAAGCAGAAAGTGAACATCACTTACAGGATATCATTTTAAAAAATATAATAATCGCATAAATAAAAATGTTGTAAACTATTTAAACCATATAGATCATACTGCGCCGCACTGTATTACTCAGCATTCATTCTTTACTACGTAGCTGGGATACTTTCCATTATGGCCATACAAAGTCCTTTTTAAATTTCAACGAATTTGCGACAGCACATAGTTTCCAGTCCTTCCTTTAAGTTGTCTCCTCATTTAAAACACCCTTACTTGGTGGGGTCAAACGAAGGTTAAAATATTGTGGTAATATCTCTTGCAATTAAAACAAATTTCCATAATAAAAATTAAAGCATTTCACTCCAGTAATTATCACAATGTACGATTCATTTAACAAAATGACAACTGAAATAAAAGCGAAAATATCACTTCACCATCAAGAAGTTCTCAGGCAACAAAGAGATACTGCCTCTTCACATTTAATACTTAATAAGCCCTTCCAGAGTTCACCCCCTTCCTCTTGCCCCACTGCCATAACGTAATAATTTCCATCATTACTTTAATGTGTGCAAAAAGTCCTGGCTGTTCGACGTTGTTTCCCTTGAAGCAGGCGATGAAAGGAATGGGTGATGAACAAAGTGCAAAAACAAAAAACGATGTCCTCTGCACAACGTATCGCAAATGATGGCGACAAAAAGAAGTCAAACGCAACAAAACAAAGATGTCGCCGCACAAAAACTCCAGACATCTTAGGACGACACAACAGCATTGTACGGAGTCAAAGGACACAACATTTACATTTGACATAATGTCATTGTGAAAATTATAAGAAAGCAAAACAAAACGAAAAACCCACAAAACAATGAGGCGACAAAGGACGACGAGGCGTAATGATTGTGAGTGGTGGGGGAGGGGTTGTCGGAGAAGGACATAACAATAACATTACAATACTTTTACTAATGTTAACATCTTAAATACGAAAATAGTTGCTCGATGCTGTTGTTGTTTTCTATTTGTGCTACTCGAACGTATTTCTCGAATCTGCTGCCATTACATTGTTACTACGTTAATGGCAGTTGCAAGTAATTCTTGGCTTTTTTGCTTTCTGTGTTCGTTTGTTTTGTCTTCGTCTTTGTCTATGTTTTTGGTCTTTGTATTGCGCTACACCCTGGTCGTTAGTTGAATATTTACGAGGCGAGAAGAACGTGGAAAGTTACCTAGAAATTGTAGTAAAATGTGTGGAAAATTTGGGGAGATTTTGTTCGGGGTTCTCTTGTCTTTTTTATTTTTTAAATATAATCGAGAAAAAACAAGTAAAACGGCGTTAAGTTCGGCCGGGCTGAACTTTATTGCATTCCACAGAGGCTGTCGATTTTCGTGCAGTAATATTACTGGAAAATATAAATTTTTAATATATACAAACAAACAATATATCGAAAACAAATACAAATATTGAAAAAATTATTTTATAAATAAATATAATATTTTTATTACTTCAAATCACGCTTATAAGACAAGGCTACCAAGATGTTAACATATCGAAATAATACTTCAAGTCAATTCAAAAAATAAATATTATTTTATTTGTGTCTTCAAAAAGATAACATACCGTAAATATTGGTAGATAGTGAGAGCTACGGTTGGTTGTATTTCCATTCAATTTTAATTCCAAAAGTTAAAATTTTGAAAATCCATACATAGTGCAAAATAACCTAAGTTCATGATTCAACCAATTTTTGCCGTAAAAGTAAAATGTACGAATTTGGAAAAAATTGTTTTCCTGTGAATGCAGTCAGAGGAATGTATACACCAAATTCAGTGGTTATAGCTGCAGTCATTTGGTTGGTACTATTTTTGTCCCCTTTTCCCTTTTATCTCCAAAAAGTATGAATTTCGCAAAATCCGTTTATTTTACTTGTCTACGCAATCAGAGGAATGGATACACCGAATTTCATTATTCTGGATTCAACCGTTTGTTTTGTATTATTTTTGTCCCTCTATTTCCATTTTACCCTTAGTACGAATTTGGAAAAAATACTTTTTATACACTCCACGAGAGTATTATGTCTTTGTGAATTTGTTTGTAACACCCAAAAGGAAACGAGATAGACCCATTGTTAATTATACCGATCGACTTAGAATCACTTTTTGAGTCGATTTAGCAATGTCCGTCCGTCCGTCTGTCCATCTATTCTTGTAATCACGACACAGGTCGCAATTGTAGACATAACTAAATGAAACTTTGCACAATGAAGTTTTTCGGGACAAGGACGAACGCAATTTAATTTGAAGCAAATCGGATTTAGATTTGGATATAGCCCCCATATGAATTTCACTCCCGATTTGACTCTTTTCACTCTAGATACCACATATTACAACAGGTTTTCTTTATTTCTTTAAAATTGGCAAAACATCTTATATTTCAACTAGAAACACCTGTGGTAAAAATGTGTTAGATCGGTTCAGATTTACATATAGCCCCAAAATAAATGTCGCTCCCGATTTGACTTTTTCCGCTCTAGAAACCACATATTGTACTTGATTTTCTTTAAATTTGGCACAACATATTATAATCTTACTGGAAACACCTATGCTGAAATTGGGTAAGATCGGTTCAGATTTAGATATAGCCCCCATATAAATGTCGCCCCCGACTTGCCTTTTTCCGCTTTAAATGCCACATATTGTACCCGATTTTCTATAAATTTGGGACAACATCTTATAATCCAACTAGAAACACCTATGCAGAAATTGGGTAAGATCGGTTTAGATTTAGATATAGCCCCCACACAAATGTCGCTCCCGATTTGACATTTGCGCTATAGAAACCACATATTGTACCCGATTTTCTTTAAAATTGGCACAACATCTTATCCAACTAAACAAAACTATGGTGAAAGTGGGTAAGAGGGGTTCAGATTTAAATATACCCCAAATACAAATGTTGCTCCCAAAAGTTTAACTGATTTTGGTCAAACTATACATTTATATTTCACCTATTTCGTTTTCCAGACTTCAATATACCCCCATACAAATGTCCTTTCCGATTTAACATTTTTTGTAAAACACATACATTTACAGGATAGAAAAAACCTTCCCGTTTTCACTTTTTCACCGAATTGAATTGTATTCGGATAGAAAGTGGAGTGTATCATAGAGTCGGCCCCGCCCGACTTTAGCCTTTCCTTACTTGTTATATTATGTATTTACTCAATTAGAGGAATGTAGACATCGAATTTCGTATTTCTAGCTGTTGTCGTTAAAAAGGTACAATTTTTATCCCTTTTTTCCCCATTTCACCCCCTACGAATAAAATTACTTTATGGTGCTCGTTTTTGTTATAGGTTGAATGCACACACCCGATATCAAATAAGTGCAAGCAAACATATTGAAAAAAAACACGCTTAAATTCTTTAAAATATTAGGGTATTTCGCCCAGTTTCAATCCCAACCGTTCTGCGGCTATAAGACGCATTTATGGCAAATTTTAACTTCCTAGATCCTTTCGTTTAGATGCTAGAGTGCTTTCAACAGACGGACGGACGGACATGGTTATATCGTCTTAGAATTTTATGACGTTCAAGAATATATATATACTTTATAGGGTCGATATTTCAAGGTGTTACAAACGGAATGACAAAGTTAGTATACCCCCATCCTGGAGGTGGAGGGTACAACAAGAGGGCTTTTTGATCCAAAATAAAGTAGGAAAGTCTATTCTCGGCCACAACCCACCCAAAATCCCCACGCTGATAGACGAGCACGCAACCAACTGGATAACTGGGGCGCTTAACTTGGAAAATATTTATTGTTAAATGAGCTTTCCTATCCCTATCTAAATTCACTTATTTGTTATCGATTTCTGAATTTATGAAAATCTATTTGAAATATATTCAAATGTGTTTAAGGGCGGGTTCTAATTGAAGGTATGATCATCGATATTCAATTCAGATGTACATCAATGGAAAAATTTTCATGTGTTATGAGCTCTATCAAATATTATGATGATCAAGAATGTATATACTTTATAGGGTCTCAGGTTGATATTTCAAGTTGTTACAAACGGAATGACAAAGTTAGTGTACCCCAAACCTGGAGGTGGAGGGTATAAAAATTGAACAGTTAAAAAAACTTTGTTAGGTTCGATTTCACACTATAAGAAAACAAGTAAGGAAAGGCTAAAGTCGGCCGACTCTATGATACACTCCACTTTCTATCCGAATACAATTTAATTCGGTGAAAACGGGAAGGATTTTTGTATCCTGTAAATGTATGTGTTGAACAAAAAATGTTAAATGTTAAACATCTAAAGAAAATCGGGTACAATATGTGTTTTCTGGAGCGGACTATATATAAATCTGAACCGATTTGCCTTAAAATTAATAGCGTTCGTCCTTGATCCACAAAACTTACTTGTGCCAATTTTTGTTTAGATCGGACTATAATTGCGACCTGTAATTATTAATATATTAATATAATAATTGCGACGGACATTGCTAAATCGACTCAGAAAGTGATTCTACGCCGATCTGTATAAGAAACGATGGTTCTGACTCGTTTCCAAATGCACAAAGACATAATACTCTCCTGGAGTGTATAAAAATCAGGATATTCAACGATAAAAATTATTTTTAATTTTTGGAGTCCCTGAAGGATATACATTTAAATTAGGTATAAATCTTTCAGATGATACCAATATCGAGATCCAATGTTACGGTATCGATATGGAAGACATCTCTTCAAAAATCCAACGAGATAACAACTTTGGACGACTGTAAAACTTAAACCACGTACTACTTTGAGCTACGGTATATAAGCCACAATCACTAGTAGGATGTATGTGCCAAATTTCATCAAAATCGGAGAGGATCAAACTCCAAACCTATGGTTTTTGGTCGTTTTCTGTTGGAATTACCTTATTATAGTTCTTGCGCATAGATCGTGATTTTTGTATTTTTATAAAATGTACTTCGGACTTTAAAATCCTTCCTTTCAAAGGCACTTTATAGTCGTTGCATATCAGTTCAAAATTGAGCGTTATTTATTTATATCTTCCAGCTGTCTACGAGTTGTTTATCTTTTCATTTTTTGCTTCTTCTTCATACAACTACAATTAAAGTCGAAGAAGACATTGTTAGTAATATCCATAACATTCTGAATTCAGTTAAGTTGGCGTCATCAGTAGCAACAATTGCTGCAGTACAATCCTCCACCAATAGTTTTCAAATGAAATCACTTGTTTTTGGGTGCATTTCCTCTACTGTTTCTCAATGCATAAGAAAAAGATTTTTCCAAAATAAGTTATTGCAAATTACTATTGTTGATGGCAATCGGCAACATATTAGCTATTGCAATAGGTTTTTTGTTAGAACATAATAATTTATTTGCTGTTTAGAGATAAATTTATAATTAGACTAATACTGACGGCATTACGGCCCAATGCTCCTTAAGGGATTTAAAGGAACAAATATATATATACTGACGGCGTGCTAAACTCTGAGGCCTCTCCTTGCCTCTCCTTGTCCATGGCCATTAACAAGTGCAACATTGGTGCCATCCTCATCCGTAGACCTCTGACGTCAATTAACGTTCTTCGTTTTAATTGCAGCATCCATTCCTTTAATACGAATACTTCGGCATGCATTCGCTAAGAACATTGACAAGAACGTTAATTATGATCAAAAGGATAAAAGATGCTGCTTTTTATATCCTCTCACTTAACTATCAAAGGATAGAGCGAGGCACAGTGACTCGGTACCATAGGTATTATGGATAGAAATAGAAGAGGATAATAGAGTATAGAGATAGTTTTAGAGTATATAGATATTAGAGTAGTTTATATTAGAGTAAAATCAAAATAGGTAAGATACGGCGGGGTCAAATTGAATGTCCTTTTTACACGTTTACTTTCAACATAGATGGGTCTTCTTTGCAAAGGAGTGTTAACTGAATCTTCGAGAAAATTGAAGCTGATAAATAGTGAAGCTAGGAAGATTATTCGATCAAAAATCAATTTTTGCTCGACATTTCTTTCAATGATTTTGTCCACTGTGCCTCGTCATCGTAGCCACCAAGAACAGAGGAAACGTAGACTTCTCTTAGCTTTAGCCCAGCTGATTGTCGTTTTCCTTTTATCTTAATTGTTGATGAATTAACACACCAACAAAACAACAGCAATGGCGGCGCAGCGGCAACAACTTCAAGAAGGAGACAAAAACAAACAACAGCAAAAGCAAAAAACTGTTAAATGCGAACAAACAGTGTCCGACATTGCAGCAGACTGCCAGTGGCAATATTGCAACTGTTTTGCATAAAAAAGAACTTTTAAATGCAGCAGCAGCAGCAACGACATTTTGATAATCTTCAGCTCATAACGACAGACGAAAATAACCAACCGAGTGAAAGTGAAGAAGTAAATGAAAATTTGTAAATAAAAATAAAACAAAATCGTTTTGTTTACTAATAAAATCCAATTGAAAGAACCAACAAAGTAGAATGCATGCATACCCTACCGAATGCTATAGTCGAAATGGCTATAAAACAGTGGTGCTCAAAATTTTAATTTCCATGACACGCTGTCGGCACGCGTATAGTATAGGGCTTTCCAATAAGGACTTGACAACTTTTTTTTAAAATAAAATCGGAGAACGTGCGTCGCGTCAAATTGTCCGTGTGCTTCAATTCTTGAGTCAGCTTTATTTTGTATGGGTGTAAACCACGATCCTTACGCAAAATTCGCCATAAAGTGGCATTGGTAATGCCTAGTTCTTGAGAACGCCGCTGAATCGACTGATTTGGATCGTTTGCTACAGACGCCTGAACGGCAGCGATATCTTCGTCACTTCGACCAACCCATTGTCGCACGCCAGCATCACACAATGAATATGTAGACTCAAATTTTTGCACTAAACTTGTTATTTCTTGTCTACTAGGTCGAGAAAAACGACCGAAAAGTGGAGTTAACGCTCTTAAAGTTACGGTCACGGACTCCGAATTTACATGCGCACCAAGTCACAGATATATTTGGCGTGTTTTATTTACAAGCTATTTTGTCAGCTATTGTCAGGATTTAGAATTTTCAAAACAACAACGCCAGAAACTATAATTTTTAGATCCTTCACCATTGGATGGGGGTATACTAAGTTTGTCATTCCGTTTGTAACACTATGAAACATCGACCTCAGTTCATATAAAGTATATATTCTTAATCGTCATAAAATTGTAAAACTAAGATTCCCTATAACAAAAATGTGCACCATAAACTGATTTTTATTCGTAGAGGGTGAAATGGGACAAAAAAGGGATAAAAATGGTACATATTAAACGACAACAGCTAGAAACACGAAATTCGGTGTGTACATTCCTCTAATTGAGTAGATACATAATATAAAAGTATTTTTTCCCAAATTCGTACTTTTAAGGGATAAAATGGGAATAGAGGGATAAAAAAGGCACCAAACAAACGGCTGCACCTAGAATATTGAAATTCCGTGTATACATTACTCTGATTGCATAGACACGTAAAAGAAAAGGATTTTTCGAAATTAGTTTTTTGGGGTTAAAATTGAAAATGGAGATAAAAATTGTACCAACCAAATTACTGCAGATAAAGTCATGAAATTCGGAGCATACATTCCTCCGTCTCTGTAGACACGAAAAATAAATTGTTTTTCCAAAATCGTACTTTCAAGGGATACAATGGGAACAGAGGAATAAAAATGGTACCAACTAAACGGCTACAGGTAGAATGATGAAATTCGGTGTGTATATCCCTCTAATTGCGTAGACACGTACAATAGTGAGATTTTAGAAAGTCGTACTCTTAAGGTGATAAAATGGAAATAAGGGGATAAAATGGTACCAGCTAAACAGTCACTGCTATAATGATGAAATTCGGTGTGTACATACCTCTAATTTCGTAGACAGGTAAAATAAACAGCTTTTGGAAAGTCGGGTAAAATGGAATGGAATTAAGGGGTAAAATGGAAAAAAGGGATAAAAATGGTACCAACCGCATAATCGCATCTAGAATCATGAAATTCGGTGCATACATTCCTCTGACTGCATAGACACGCAAAATAAAACGATTCGTACTTTTTAATTTTACGCCAAAAATTGGTTGATTTATGAAGTCAGGTTATCTTACCCTGTGTGCGTCAAGTAATGGATTTTCAAAATTTGTACTTTTGGAATTAAAATAGGATGGAAATACAACCAAGCAGCACCCACTATCAACCAATTTTTTGTGTTATTTAAGCCTTTTTGAAGATTTCTGTCTTATATTTACTTTTTGAATTGACATATCTATATAGTATAAACGTATTGGTAACCTTGTCTTATAAGCGTGGTTTGAAATAATAAAAATATTATACTTATTTATAAAATTATTCTTTTAAAATTTTTATTTGTTTGTTTTTGGCTATATTTAAACAAGTAAGGAAAGGCTAAAGTCGGGCGGAACCGACTATACGATACACTCCACTTTCTATCCTATTACAATTCAATTCGCTAAAAAAGAGAAATCGGGAAGGACTTTTGTATCCGGTAACTGTATGTGTTTGACAAAAAATGTTAAATCGGAAAGAACATCTGTATGGGGGTATATTAAAATACTTGTATGTTTATAGGTGAAATATAATATGCAAAGTTTGGCCAAAATCGGTTAAACATTTGGAAGCAACATTTGTATATATATAAATAAATGTATATCTAAATCTGAACCGATCTTACCCACTTTCACCATAGATGTTTTAGTTAGATTATTAGATATTGTGCCCATTTTAAAGAAAACCGGGTACAATATGTGGTTTCTAGAGCAGAAAAAGTCAAATCGGCAGCGAAATTTGTATGGGGGCTATATCTAAATCTGAACCGATCTTACCCACTTTAACCATAGATGTGTTAGTTAGATTATTAGATATTGTGCAAATTTTAAAGAAAACCGGGTACAATATGTGGTTTCTAGAGCAGAAAAAGTCAAATCGGGAGCGACGTTTGTATGGGGGCTATATCAAACTCTGAACAGATCTTACCCACTTTCTGCATAGGTGTAGTTGTATTATAAGATGTTGTGCCCAATTTAAAGAAAATCGGATACAATGTGTGGTTTCTAGAGCGGAAAAAGTCAAATCGGGAGCGACATTCGTATCTGAATCGATTTGCCTTAGCGTTCGTCCTTGATCCACAAAACTAGCTTGTGCCAATTTTTGTTAGAATCGGACTATAATTGCGACCTGTAAAGAAAGTGATTCTAAGCCGATCTGTATAAAAAACGATGGGTCTAACTCCCTTCCTTTCGGGTGTTTAAAACAAATGCACAAAGACATAATAATCTCGTGGAGTGTATAAAAATTAAATATTCTTGTAATGTTACTGCTTTTCTACAGCCTCTGTGGAATGCACTCCATACATATTTTCATATTTTCTATTGAAAACATATTTTCTCATTATACCCTACACCACTTCGTGGGCTAGGGTATTATAAGTTAGTTTCGCCCCAAATGTTTGTAACACCAAGAAATAATCGAGCTAGACCCACCTTTAAGTATACCGATCGGCTTAGAATCACCAGCTGAGTCGATTTAACGATGTCTGTCTGTCCGTCCGTCTGTCCGTCTGTCCGTCTGTCCGTCTGTCCGTCTGCTGTCCATCTAAGCTTGTTCGCACTCTACAGGTCGCAATTGTTGTCCGATTGTCATGAAACTTGGCAGAAGTTATTTTTTCTGGCCAATGACCATCGGTATTGAATTTGGAGGAAATCGGTTCAGATTTAGATATAGCCCCCATACAAATGTCGCTCCCGATTTGACTTTTTCCGCCCTATAAAGCACATATAGTACCCAAGCTTCTTTAAATTTGGCACAACATCTTATAATCCAACTAGAAACACCTATGCAAAAATTGGGTAAGATCGGTTCAGATTTAGATATAGCCCCCATACAAATGTCGCTCCCGATTTGACATTTTCCGCTCTAGAAACGACATATTGTACCCGATTTTCTTTAAATTTGGCAGAACATCTTATAATGCAACTAGAAACACGTATGCAAAAATTGGGTAAGATCGGTTCAGATTTAGATATAGCCCCCATACAAATGTCGCTCCCGATTTGACATTTTCCGCTCTAGAAACGACATATTGTACCCGATTTTCTTTAAATTTGGCAGGACATCTTATAATCCAACTAGAAACACGTGTGCAAAAATTGGGTAATATCGGTTCAGATTTAGATATAGCCCCCATACAAATGTCGCTCCCGATTTCACTTTTTCCGCTCTAGAAACGACATATTGTACCCGATTTTCTTTAAATTTTGCAGAACATCTTATAATCCAACTAGAAACACGTGTGCAAAAATTGGGTAAGATCGGTTCAGATTTAGATATAGCCCCCATACAAATGTTGCTCCCGATTTGACATTTTCCGATCTAGAAACGACATATTGTACCCGATTTCTTTTAAATTTTGCACAACAGCTTATAATCCAACTAGAAACACGTATGCAAAAATTGGGTAAGATCGGTTCAGATTTAGGTATAGCCCCCATACAAATGTCGCTCCCGATTTGACATTTTCCGCTCTCGAAACGACATATTGTACCCGATTTTCTTTAAATTTTGCAGAACATCTTATAATCCAACTAGAAACACGTGTGCAAAAATTGGGAAGATCGGTTCAGATTTAGATATAGCCCCCATACAAATGTCGCTTCCGATTTGACATTTTCCGCTCTAGAAACGACATATTGTACCGGATTTTCTTTAAATTTTGCAGAACATCTTATAATCCAACTAGAAACAGGTATGCAAAAACTGGGTAAGATCGGTTCAGATTTAGATATAGCCCCCATACAAATGTCGCTCCTGATTTCACTTTTTCCGCTCTAAAATCCACACATTGTACCCGTTTTTTTTAAATTGGCACAACATCTTATAATCGAACTAGAAACATCTATGGTGAAAGTGGGTAAGATGGGTTCAGATTTAGATATTGCCCTCATACAAATGTTGCTCCCGACTGTTTAACCGATTTTGGCCAAATTTTACATATTATATTTCACCAATAAACAGACATGGTGAAAGCGGGTCACATCGTTCCAGGTTTCAATATACCCCCATACAAATGTCCTTTCCGATTTAGCATTTTTTGTCAAACACATACATTTACAGGATGCAAAAATCCTTCCCGATTTCACTTTTTTACCGAATTGAATTGCAATGAGAATTGTTTGAGTGATGTCGATATGTCCATACTTTGAAATGACTTTGGTATACTACTGTATAATTTGTATTTGTCTGTCGGACAATTAGATCAATTACCATATTATTTACCATACTCGTTAAATTTGACTGAAGATGCATTTATAGCATATAAATTATATGAATATAATTTATACTAGCAAATACCCGCTACTTCGTACGCGGAAAAATGGTATGGTAAGACAGTAGTTTGTATCAGTATTCAAACTGTTTTTAATGATATCACTTTCAGCGTTTATACGTAGTCAATAGTTTAATTTATAGGCACAAAATGGAAACAATTTTTCTACAAAAAATCATATAAAGTAGAAAATTATTTGCACATTTCTTTCTTAAGCTGTGAAAATATCATTAGGGATAGAATAAAAGTGTATCGCATTGAAGGAGAGAGTTAAAACCATAAGTATGTCCCAAGTCCCTTTCACGTCCGTCTGGCTCGCTTGTATACACGATGACTCTGGAAGGGACTTAAAGAATTTATTCAAACTCAGCACATAGTACTATTTTCCCAAACTTAGTTTAATTTCGAAAATGGGGGAAATTGATATACATCTTATGGTACACACACACGTATAGTCCATATTCCAAAACAAACGACCCGTACGTAAAATTAAACCTAATATAACTTCTATACTTTACACGCAAATTGACATAAGCTTTGGTCAAAATAAAAAAAGATAATGTTCACACATAACTCTTTCTGTGCCGTTTGTGTCCTTAAACATACAAATTTCGAAACATTAATTTATGTACTCGGAGAAATGTACACACCGAATTTCTTTTCATATTCTAGCTGAAAACTTTGGTTGGTACTATCTTTATCCCAAATCCCCAATTTTGGTTGATATCATTTGCACCACTTTAATCCCTTAAAAGTACAAATATCGGAAAATTCCTTGTTATTAATCATTTACACTGTAAGACGAATATGCGTACCGAATTTAATTATTGTAGCGTCATCCATGTTCTTGGCACCTTTTTTATCCGCTTTTCTCGTTTACCCTTTAAAAGTACGAATTTCGAAAAATTTCTTCAATTTGCGGTTGTAGGCATTTTCAGGATGTATGATTGGTACCATTTTGTATCCCTTTCTACCCAATTTCACTCACAAAAAGTACGAATTTTAATGTCCGTTCCGAATTTCATGATTCTAGGCCCAGTCTGGGCTGAGGTAAAATTTTTATCCCATTTAATCCCTTAAAATTACAAATTTCGAAAAATGTCTTCTTATCAGTGATTTGGGCTGTACAACGAATACACATATCGAATTTCATTATTGTAGCGTCATCCGTGTTGTTTGTACCTTTTTTATCCCCTTTTCCCCGTTTACCTACTAAAAGTACGAATTCAAAAAGATTCGGTCATTTTGCGTTTCTAAGGGTTTTGAGGTATGTACACACCGAATTTTATTATTCCAGCTCCATCCGTTTGATTGGTACCATTTTTATCCCTTTTTACCCGATATCACCCACAAAAAGTACTAATTTAAAAATATTTTCTTGGGCGCGTTGAATCTATAAGAGCAATTTTTGTACCAAGTTTCAAGATTCTAGTCCCAGCTGTTTGGTCATTGCGGTGGCACAATTTTTATCCTTCTTTAACCCATTTTACCCCTTAAAAGTACGTATTACGAAAAACTCCCTTCAAATCTGATCTCTTCGCTGTAAGAGAAATGTACATACCAAATTTCATGGTTCTAGCTTCAGCCATGTTGTTGGTACAATTTTTGTCCCATTTGACCCCCAAAGGTACGAATTTCCAAATGAAATCTTTTGGTATGTCTTCATGCTATAAGAGGAATGTCCATACCAAATTTCAAGAATCTAGTCCCAGCCGTTTGGCCATTGCGGTGGTACAATTTTTATCCCTCTTTACCTCATTTTACCCCTTAAAAGTACGAATTACAAAAAACTCCCTTCAAATCTGATTTGTTCACTGTAAGGGAAATGTACATACCAAATTTCATGATTCTAGCTTCAACCATGTTATAGGTACTATTTTTGTCCCTTTTTGTACCATTTAACACACCAAAAGGACGAATTTTTAAAATGTCACTTTTTGGGTTGTCTTCATGCCGCAAGAGGAATATCCATACCAAATTTCAAGATTCTAGTCCCAGCCGTCTGGCCATTGCGGTGGTACAATTGTTATCCCTCTTTACCCCATTTTACCCCTTAAAAGTACGAATTACAAAAAACTCCCTTCAAATCTGATTTGTTCACTGTATGGGAAATGTACATACTAAATTTCATGATTCTAGCTTCAACCATGTTATAGGTACCATTTTTGTCCCTTTTTGTACCATTTAACCCCCCAAAAGTACGAATTTTTAAAATGTCACTTTTAGGTTGTCTTCATGCCGCAAGAGGAATATCCATACCAAATTTCAAGATCCTAGGCCCAGCCGTTTGGTCATTGCGGTGGTACAATTTTTATCCCTCTTTACCCCATTTTACCCCTTAAAAGTACGAATTACAAAAAACTCCCTTCAAATCTGATTTGTTCACTGTATGGGAAATGTACATACTAAATTTCATGATTCTAGCTTCAACCATGTTATAGGTACCATTTTTGTCCCTTTTTGTACCATTTAACCCCCCAAAAGTACGAATTTTTAAAATGTCACTTTTAGGTTGTCTTCATGCCGCAAGTGGAATATCCATACCAAATTTCAAGATTCTAGGCCCAGCCGTTTGGTCATTGCGGTGGTACAATTTTTATCCCTCTTTACCCCATTTTACCCCTTAAAAGTACGAATTACAAAAAACTCCCTTCAAATCTGATTTGTTCACTGTATGGGAAATGTACATACTAAATTTCATGATTCTAGCTTCAACCATGTTATAGGTACCATTTTTGTCCCTTTTTGTACCATTTAACCCCCCAAAAGTACGAATTTTTAAAATGTCACTTTTTAGGTTGTCTTCATGCCGCAAGAGGAATATCCATACCAAATTTCAAGATTCTAGGCCCAGCCGTTTGGTCATTGCGGTGGTACCATTTTTATCCCTTTTTACCCCATTTTACCCCTTAAAAGTACGAATTTCGAAAAATCCCGTCTTATCACACCTCTACACTGTAAGAGAAATGTACACACCAAATTTCATGATTCTAGCTCTAGCCGTTTGGTCTGGGGAGTGATCAGTCAGTCAGTCAGTCAGTCACTCAATCACGCAACTCTTTTATATATATAGATAATTTGTATGAACTACATAAAATTGCTCCCATGAAATACCTGGTTTTGAATTTGGATTTTCTGATTACGAACTGATATTTCTCATTATGAGTCGGTATGCTCTTATTTTGAATTAATAGTTCTTAATATAAATTTATGTTTCTCATTATTAATTAACATGTTCCCAGTATAAATTTACATTTGCCATTATGATTTTCTATGCTCCTAATATGATTTTACTTTTCTCAATATAAATATGTATGTTCTGATTAAACCGTATGATAATTTTTAAAAAAGTTGTTATACTTGAAACGGATGATATAAACTATAGGCAAAATGAATGATGTTTGCGTTTTCAGGTTTTCATTTCCTCATCCTGTTGCCTATTAAAAGGATTACAAAGTTTCAAAGGATACCATTTTTATTTATATTTAAATTTATTTTAATATTTATTTTTTAACAATTTTCGCATTTTACGATATCAATGTAAGTGTCAAATTGAAAAGAAGAATAATAAAAATACCTCAAATACCATGCTTCAATCTGTATAGTTCAGCATTAACAACCATTTTAAGTTTCCCCCATAGTTTTTTAGTTTATTCATTTTTTACTTTTTAAGAAGGGGAAAATTAAAATGGTTGTTATCGAATTGGTTGTTGAATTGAACAAATAAAGAATAAGTATTCAAATTAATAATTTGAAAATATTATCCTTTTATAATTTGTAGTCCTTTTAAGAGGCAACAGGATGAGAAAATGAAAATCTGAATACGCGAATTAACTCCATTTTACCTATAGTTTCAGATATACATACATATAGACATATATTCCTCAAACCGCTTATCGACATAAAATGAAAGGGATTTATCGAAAATCGTACTTTTAAAGGTTAAAATGTGGAATGTGGATTTGGTATCGACCAAATCACTTTTTGAATCGATTTAGCCATGTCCGTCTGTCCATCTATTCTTGTAATCACGTACAAGTCGCAGTTATTGTTCGATTCTAACGAAACTTGACGCAAACGATTTTTGCACGTCGAGGCTATTTAGTTTGGACCAAATCGGTTCAGATTTAGATATAGCCCCCATACAAGTGTTGCTCCCTATTTGACTTTTTCTCTAGAAGACACAATTTAAACGATTTTAATCAAATTTTGCACAACACCTCATATTTCAACTAGAAATATCTGTGGTAGAAATCTGTCAAATCGGTTCAGATTTGACACACAAATTAGCTCCCGCTTTGAGGGTAACCGCTGTAGAAACTGCTGCAGAAC
Organism: Polietes domitor; assembly: GCA_947397865.1. Taxonomy (NCBI): domain Eukaryota; kingdom Metazoa; phylum Arthropoda; class Insecta; order Diptera; family Muscidae; genus Polietes; species Polietes domitor. The sequence goes on along the minus strand of OX377621.1, from coordinate 137,835,801 downwards.
ACAAGTAACCGCTGCAGAATACAGGTAATGACTGAAGAACATCCATCAATAAAAGTATATATATCGAAATTTTTTCAAAATTATTGTCTTGTGGCTGCTAACTGTAGCATGTCCAGACGATCTTCGTTCAACGTTTAAATTAAAAACTTTAAATTTTTGTTCTCACTCAAAACTAAAGCTAACTAAAAATGCCTTAAACATTGCAACAAACAGCAACTAAACTAAATAAAAAACAAATTTTTGGATACTTTGTGTCGTAAATGGACATCGACGCACTCGACTATGGCAACATTGCGAGAAAAGCAAAAAAGTTAAAAACGAAACGAAACTTTTGTTTAGGAAACTTTTCACTCTGCCAACACAACAAAAAAGATGACTTGGAATTGTTGTTTTCTTTATTTCTTCGTTTGCAAATTGTGTGTTGATTTGATTGTATGTCTTCTTTCTGCACACCCACGTTTTGCTGACTTGCCCACTGCAGTACACGATAAGCCGGAATTCATCGCCATGCTGATGCAGGATGAAGGCGGTGGATGGAGGGTGGAAGAATTTACAACTCACGCAAAATATAAACTAAAGTGAATTTAAAATATCCGAAAAAAGAAGAAGGGTGAAGAAGGGTAAGGGGAGATACACCCAGTGTTGCAGGGAGGATAAACATCCTTCATGTCTCTACGAACTTAGGTAAATATTTGTGTAGTGAAACTAAATTGGATTGTTGAATGCTGGGTTGGATATGAGGGGTTCATTTTTGTAGGAGTTCACCATAAACGTATGCTAGATACACAATAAGCCTGTCTATTTGAAACGTATAGCTACTGGGGAATCGTTCAAAGTATGAAGGGTTGAATCATCAATCAGTATACTATGGACAATAGGGCGTTTTTAGGCTCAAGAACCGCATAATTGCCACCGATGCATCCTCAATAAAATGTCATATCTGTGGCGGATTTTAGGAAAAAAGTTCACACTACAATTTCGTTTGGTTATAAATCGTCTAACTGCGTAGTCGTGTGATAAGTACGAAATCTTAGGGGATAATTAGAGCCAATTTTCCTGATAGAACGGCTTAGCTAGAATTGATGTATTTTTATGGTATTATATCGCAATATATTGCCAATAAGAAAACAAATATATTTCCCGCATAGGAACAATTAGTTTTATTATTTTCGAGCTGATTAGTCGCTTTTTCCAAATTTATTTTTGAATCTCTACCCAGCCAAAAGTGAGCACCCGAAGATGTGATTCGCAAGTAGTGGAAAATTGTGATCGTCACCAATGAATTTAACATGGAGTTGTCCTTTATTTTGAAAGACTTAAAAGTTATTTTAAAGTGTTGCAAAGGAACAACTCTTTCACTAGTTCCATTTTTGTTTTAAAAAATCCTCCGCTAACGGGGATAGAACAGCGGACCTTCTGGATGCTACTGCGGCACTCTAACCATCTCAGCTATCTTTTGTTGTGAGTGGTGAATACCTAAAATCATTTTGTTCACTGAAACTAACAATAGGAATCTTAACCAAATATTTATTTAATATGAACTAATATATAACGCAAATAAATTATAAATTAAATTAGTATTAAATAAAATAACAGTACCTAATTATAATGATAATAAGTAATATTAATAATTAATAAAAAATGAAATATTTGAATACATTGATAAAACAAAAATTTTTTTGTGTTTAAAGCCAAAATGTTAAACTTGTTAAAATTTAACAAAAAAAATAAACATTGTTTATTTCTAAAATTAATAAAAGAACAAGTAAAAACGGCGTTAAGTTCGGCCGAACTTTATATACCCTCCACTATGGATTGCATTCAACAGAGACTGTCGATTTTCGTAGAAGTGCAGTAATAGTACAGGGAAATATATTTTTATACACTCTACGAGAGTATTATGGCTTGTGCATTTGTTTGTAACACCCAAAAGGAAGGGACATAGATCAATTTTTAATTATACCGATCGACTTAGAATCACTTTTTGAATCGATTTAGCAATGTCCGTCTGTCTGTCTGTCCATCTATTCTTGTAATTACGATACAGGTCGCAATTGTGGACAGAACCAAATGAAACTTTGCGCAACGAAGTTTTCCGGTACAAGGACGAACGCTATTTAATTTGAAGAAAATCGGTTCAGATTTAGATATAGCCCCCATACGAATTTCACCCCCGATTTCATTTTTTCCGCTCTAGAAACCACAAATTGTATCAGATTGTCTTCAGATTTAGCAAAATATCTTATATTTCGACTAGAAACACATGTGGTAAAAATGTGTTAGATCGGTTCAGATTTATATATAGCTCCCATACAAATTTCGCTCCCGATTTGACTTTTTCCGCTCTATAAACCACATATTTTAACAGATATTCTTCAAATTTGGCAAAATATCTTATATTTAAACTAGGAACACCTGTGATGAAAATAGGTCAAATCGGTTCAGATTTATATATAGCTCCCATTCAAATTTCGCTCCCGATTTGACTTTTTTCTCTCTAGAAACCACATATTTTATCAGATTGTCTTCAAATTTGACAAAACATCTTATATTTAAACTAGGAACATTTATAGTGAAAATAGTTCAGATCGGTTCAGATTTATATATAACTCCAATCTCAAATTTCGCTCCCGATTTGTCTTTTTCTGGCAAAATATCTTTTTTAAATTTGGCAAAAAATATTATATTTCCACTAAAACACTCATGGTTATAAAATGGATCAGATCGGTTCAGATTTTTATATAGCTCCAAAACAAATTTCACTCCCGATTTGACTTTTTCCACTCTATAAACCACATATTTTAACAGATCTTCAAATCTTGCAAAATATCTTATATTTCAACTAGAAACAACCATGGTGAAAATGGGCCAGATCGGTTCAGATTTAAATATTGCTCCCATACAAATTTCGTTTTCGGCTTGATTTTTGCCGCCCCAAATACCACGTATTTTCACCGAATTTCTACAAATTGAAATAACACGTAACACTTGAACTGGAGGAACCTATTGTGAAAGTGGGTCACTTCATTCCATGGTTGAATATATCCCTGATACTAATATTGTTCTCGATTTGAGAAATTGGGTCAGGTCATATTAGCCTATGATTAGGAAACATACAAAAATCCTTCCCGATTTCACTTTTTTCCGAATTGAATTGTATTCGGATAGAAAGTGGAGTGTATCATATATTCGGCCCTGCCCGACTTTACTTGTTTTAATATAGCCAATCCAAAACAAATATAAATATTGAAAACATAATTTTATAAATAAATATAATAATTTTATTATTTCAAACCTCACATATAATGCAAGGCTACCAATAAGTTTACACTATATATATAGAAATAGTACTTCAAGTCAATTCAAAAAATAAATATTCTTATATTTATATTTTCAAAAAAGCTTAAACACCATAAATATTGGTAGATAGTGGCTGCTACAATTGGTTATATTTTCATTCTATTTTAATTCCAAAAGTACAAATTTCCATAATCTCACGTACATAGTGCAAAATAACACAACTTCATGATTCAACCAATTTTGCCATAAAAGCAAAAAAGTACGAATTTGGAAAAATCTTTTTATTTTACGTGTCTATGCAGTCAGAGGAATGTATACACCGAATTCCATGATTCTAGCTACGGTCATTTTGTTGGTACTATTTTTACCATTTATTTTTTTTTTTTTTCATTTTAACCCCAAAAAGGTACCAATTTCGAAAAGTCCGTTTATTTTACATGTCCACGCAATCAGAGGAATGTATACACCGAATTTCATTATTCTAGGTGCAGCTGTTAGGTTTAACCCTCTATTCCCATTTTACACCTTAAAAGTACGAATTTGGCTAAAATACATTTATATTATGTATCTACTCAACTCGAGGAATGTACACACCGAATTTCGTGTCTCTAGATGTTGTCGTTTGATATGTACCATTTTATCCCTTTTAGACCCATTTCACTCCCTACGAATTAAAATCTCTTTATGGTGCACGGTTTTGGTTATAGGGGAGGAATGCGCATACCCAACATAGAGTAAGAACAAGTAGACATATTAAAAAATTCTAAAATACTCTAATATATTAGGGGTTATTATGGGTATTTTTAGTCCTTGTGAGGGAACAAATTTTCTCTTTATACCGATTTCGCCAAGTTTCGCTCAATCACAACCGATATACGACTTAAGACGCATTTATGGAAAAGGAGGTAGCTTTGATTTTAACAGAACGACAGACGGACGGACATGGCTAGAGCGATAACCAATTTTTCTTGGATTTTTCATTGTTTTTATACCTTATATTTATGAACTAATGAAAAAATTATAATTTTGATGATTTTTCATAATAAAATATAATATAAAACAACTCATCAATATTTTAAAACTAATTGAAATTACCTTCAAAACGAGGTATAACACATTTAAATCGGTACAGTCTAAAGGAAAAAAGTAGTATGTTTTTCGTGAAAAAAAATATTTTTCTTTTCAAAAAATATGTATACATTATTTTTATGAGAAGAATACATACACAAACTTTCAAAACAATCGCAGCTATCGAGGTCAAAAGCCGTACAGCTTGACATGGAATGTCTCATATACTTTATAGGGTCTCAGTTCGAACAAAAAAACTGTTTTCCCGGTCCTCGATGCGAACCTGAGACCTTCTGGGTGCAAAGCGGACATCTTACCACTGTGACCCCATATAAAAATGTTACGGGATATTAAGATATTATCTACTTTTTTGGAAGTTGTTTAAAAGAACTTCCTAAGAAGCGGGAAAATTGCACATGCGGATTTTGATATGCGATTAAAATGTGCTTCCTACGGAAGTACTTCGAACTTTTTTTGCAAGGCTACCGGCTCCAGAGTTAACCTCAAAAATTGTTCATTGAAATGATTACCAAAAGCACAATTTACACCGATTACAAAGATATTTTGCACAGCGATACAAGAAAATATGTTTGTTATATTTTTAGGGTGGTTTTTATACCCTTCTCCTTAGGGTGGAATGTATATTAATTTTGTCATTCCGTTTCGAACACCTTGAAATATTCATCGGAGAGTCGATAATGTATATATTCTTGGTTGTTGTAAAATTCTACGACGATCTATCTAAGAATAGAGGATATATTTGAATCTTCGTACTTTTAGAGTTAAAATGAGGAAAAAGATAACATATATCTCAATTTAACAATTATCTTAATTTTCCTAATTTGATGTTGCACTTTTCCGTGAAGCCGATAGCTTCCAATGTACACTACGTTGTGGAGGGTATTCGGCATGGCAGAACTTAGTACTTAATATAACTGAATGGGAGAATTACACTGTGTAATAAACATATACGGACACCACTACGTGATAAAAGACCAAAAAAGACCCGTGTCACGCAGTTTTGCCCAAAGTCATGCACTTTTTTATGGTCCCCCAAAGATTTGGAGCCTCGATGTCATTTTTGCAAAAAAATGTTCATTATCTGAGGCTCATATCTTGTAAACCGTTTGGAATTTTGATTTACTCTCTCAGGCAAAGTTGTAGCTCTTGTCCTAAAGAACAAATTATGATTTAAATTGTGAACATATAAAATCAAAAACTTAATCTGCAAGTCAAAATTGCAAATGTCGCCGAACAAATCGTATAGGCTGTAGTATGTGTAGGTAGCGTATACGTGCTGTTGATTAAGGATATTATCACTCATACGCACTGTAGTCGGACTGACCATTAACAGAAACAGCCCTGCAAGATATATTTTTCCTACCTAAACGGAGTTAAGAATCATTCCTAGGAAGTTCATATGTTCTGCAAAGTAGTTTATTGAGATCTTAGGTACATTTTTGTACTTGATTGTTTCCTTGCATTTTGAACGGTTTGCTACCTATGGACCTGTATGGAATTTTTTAAAGTTTTTTATTGCCTTGAAGAAGAAATGTTTTTGATTATGATATGAGCCTGAGAAAATGATTATTATTTTTCATCTACGGACAGTCAGGCAAGCCCTCTGCGTTGACACCTTTAGTAAAAAATCTCAAGTTTCGAGACATATTTTCCCCACTTTGGGGATTTGACTATTTTGTTGAAAAAATTGCAAAAACTTGTTAACCAATATTTTCGGCGACATTTTTGTATTACGTATTTAAATATTACAATTTGTATACCCTCCACCTAAGGATGGGGGTAGAATCACTTTGTCATTCCGTTTGTAACACTTTGAAATATTCATCGCAGACTGTATAAAGTATATACATTCTGGGTCCTGGTAAAATTGTAAGGCGATATAGGCATATCCGTCTCTTCATCTGTTGAAATAATGCTATCCGCCGAACGAGGTGAGTTAGGAGGTTCAAATTTTCTCTGAATGTGTATTATGGTTGCAGGTTGGTTGGGATTGAAAGTGGGCGAAATCGGCCAAGAAAGAAAAATGTTTCCCTAACAAGGACAGAAAGTACCCCCTAATTTTTAGATTATTTAAGCATTTTTTTGAAAATTGCTGATTTATATGCACTTGAAATTTGTTGCGTACATTCCTCTTGTAGCTTGAAAGCACCAAAAAGCAAATACAAGATTTAGCGGGCGAAATGGGACAAAAAGGGATAAAAATGGTACCAGTGATACGACAGCAGCTAGAATCATGAAATTCGGTGTGCACATTCCTCTAATTACGTAGCCACGTAAAATAGAGAGATTTTAAAAAATCGTACTTTTGGACGAAAAGGGATAAAAATGGTGTGCATATTCCTCTAATTACGTAGACACGTAAAATAGATACATTTTTTAAATTCGTACTTTTAAGGGATACAATTGAACTAGTAAATCAAAAAAAAAATTTTTTTTCAAATCCATGCTTTATGCAAGCAGAATTCTATTGGGCCTAGAAATTCTTTTTTAGTTATCTTTTGTAGAAGGAAAAATTACTGCGTTATCAGGAGCAGAAATAATAGATTTTTAATTTGTGGTTTGTATGGGAGGTACCACGCCCACATTTCCATTACCGCCCATTTTTGTCACAACTACGCACATTAATGCTAGATGCACTTACACAAAATAACAGTAGGTGTAGTTTTGGTTTTAACTTCATATGGGAGGTGCCACGCCCACTTTTGCATTACCGCCCATTTTAGGCGCAACTACGCACATTGATGCTAGATGCACTTACACAAAATTTGAGCGCTATACGTGTCATAGAACTGACACTATTCGATAATATATTTTAACTTCGTATGGGAGGTGGTACGCCCACTATTCCAATACCGCCCATTTTTGGCAGAACTACGCACATTGATGGTAGATGCACTTACACAAAATTTCAGCACTCTAGGTGTCATAGAACTGACAATATTCAATAATAGGTTTTAACTTCGTATGGGAGGTGCCACGCCCACTTTTCCAATACCGCCCATTTTTGGCACAACTATGCACATTGATGCTAGATGCACTTACACAAAATTACAGCACTCTAGGTGTCATAGAACTGACTATATTCAATAATAGGTTTTAACTTCGTATGGGAGGTGCCACGCCCACTTTTCTAATACCGCCCATTTTTGGCACAACTATGCGAATTGATGTTAGATGCACTTACACAAAATTTCAGCACTCTAGGTGTCATAGAACTGACAATATTCAATAATAGGTTTTAACTTCGTATGGGAGGTGCCACGCCCACTTTTCCAATACCGCCCCTTTTTGGCACAACTATGCACATTGATGGTATATGCACTTACACAAAATTTCAGCACTCTAGGTGTCATAGAACTGACAATATTCAATAATAGGTTTTAACTTCGTATGGGAGATGCCACGCCCACTTTTCCAATACCGCCCCTTTTTGGCACAACTATGCGAATTGATGCTAGATGCACTTACACAAAATTTCAGCACTCTTGGTGTCATAGAACTGACAATATTCAATAATAGGTTTTAACTTCGTATGGGAGGTTCCACGCCCACTTTTCCAATACCGCCCATTTTTGGCACAGCTATGCACATTGATGCTAGATAAACTTACACAAAATTTCAGCACTCTAGGTGTCATAGAACTGACAATATTCAATAATAGGTTTTAACTTTGTATGGGAGGTGCCACGCCCCTTTGTCCAATTGGTCAAATTTTTCCATTTCCTTGAATTGTCATCGAAAATGATTAAGTGTGCAAAATTTGAGCAAAATTGGTTGAGAAAAAAGCTTTCAAAAATTGATTTCAAATTTTGTGGCACACAAACATATATAGAAAGTAACCTTATATAAAGCATGGAAAAAGAGGGATAAAAATGGTACCAACCAAACCGCTAAAGTTGAAGTCATGAAACTTGATGTATACATTAATCTGACTGTGTAGACGCGAAACATAAAGGAATTTTGTACTTTCAAGGGGAAAATGACACGAAAGCTGATACGAATAGTACCAACCAAACGGCTGCGGTTAGAATATTGATGTGTATTTGTCTGACTGAGAAGACTCGAAAAATAAAGATATCTTTCGATATTTGGGATGAAATTGGGCTAACCAAATCGCTGAAGTTGAAATCATGAAATTCGGTGTATACATTCATTTGACTGTATAGACGCGAAACATGAAGGAATTGTGATAAATTTGTACTTTTAAACAGAAAATGGCGATTGTGGATACAAATGGTGCCAACAATACAGATACAGCTAAATTCGTTAAATTCGCTGTGTAAATTGCTCTGACTGCGTAGACGCGAATAATGAAATTCGTCTCACTGAGTTGACGAGGACTTTTTCCGTACTTTAGAGTCGAAATGAAAAAAAGAATAAAACCGGTATTAAGCAAACTGTTGTAGCTAAAACCGAGAAAGTAGGTTTGTACTATAGGAAATATAGGGTCACGAAAAATTGATTGGATTGGATTTTTAATGATGATCTACGTCATTTTTTCGTCATTTCGTCACTGGGTCAAGCCATCTGTGATTTAAGAACGACGTATTTTGCAAATCATCATTAAACAATACAAACTTTATTTTCGTGGGGTGACAGGAACTTGTCCATTTGTATGAACGAAAAACATATTGGATCTTCAATATTAGTACTTTTCCTACCAAAATGCTCCCTCATGTTCTCTTTTCACCATTTATTTAAAACAGTGCCCATAATAATATGCACTTCTAATTTTACAGTCTTTAAACTGCCGGATAGAGAACTGTGAAATGCAATGCAAAATTCGGCCCGGCCGAACTTGACGCTTTTTTACTTGTTTTTAGCTCCCTTATTTCTAATTTAGCAAATTGTTAAAGAAAACGGTTGTACAAGCTACTACGACGATTAATTGGCAACACTGCTGCGATAAATTAAAACAAATTGGAAAAGTATTCGGGCATAATTTGAAACAAGTTGATTTTGGACATTCTTTTTTAATACAAATAATAAAATGCATTATATTTTCCCAGTTACAATACATTTAACCTTACTATTTTAATATTCAATTGGAATGTTAAGCTGAACAGGACATATTAAAGACAACATCGACGTCAATGTGAAGACATTGTCGTAGACGACATATATAACGACACAGTAGCCAATACAGTCGTCGAAGACAGTGTGATGACATTTTTCATTAATATAACTCCGATGACAGAGTTACGACATGCCCTCGAATATTTGCTTTTGTCTTGTAACCGACGTTTAAGATATCAAATTTCAAAATTTATTTATTTCAAAATTGCATATAGAACAACAGATACATATATAGTTCAAATAGCTTTATCTCTTAATATACACACAAAATCGAATTACAATATCACCGAGTAGTATTGTGGAAACGCTGCATTGCCATCACTCCTCACAGCCAATGATGCGGTTACTGTCAATATCTTTTTCACACAAAAAGTTAGAAAACAAAGTTAGCTCTCTGCTTTGTTCGCCCTTATTTAAATCAGTTTGTTTTTCCCTTTTGCTTGCTTTGTTTTTCTCTAGTCGCACAAAACTTTCACAGATTTTTTTTCAAATCCCAAGTATGCCCCTGTGCTTGCTCACAGCAATCGCTCGTTTGTGGCTAACATTGTTTTTTAGAGACGCAAAATGTTTTGTTAACTTTTCTTTCTCCAACACATCGGAAATGTAGGAAATGTCATATAGTTGCGAGAGTGAGGCAAAGACAGCGGTTATCAGTAGTGTTCATATGTGAATATTCATGAAGTTTGTGGAATTGTTTTTCAGTTCGTTTTTATCTGTCATTCAATTACATAAATGACATCCATGTGTGCTCTACATGCTGGAATTAAGGTGGAGGGATTTTAATGTGGTTTGCATTACTCCTCATCGATGACTGGAATAATTTAATTTCTGTAAAATTTGTTTTGGGATCCCTGTGGTATTCATTTTTAGCAAACTCACTGGGAAGAAAAGAAACAGATATATTTTTTGGCGAAGTTCTATAGATTGTGGTTTATTTATATATATTAAAAATATTCCTAAATTTGTTCTCATGATAGTGTGACTTGCAGTCGTCCATCTTCTATAAAACTGTTTATGTAAACGAGAGTGGGCAGAAAAGATGATAGTTATGACAGGTGTTCGGTTGATGTTGACAGTTTGTTGCTTGAAATAAATAAACAAAACATTTGATAAACATTTATCTTTGCTTTGTATGCAATGCCAATATTTTCCACATACAGAGCTGGTGAAAATGTTAAAAAGATGAATAGTGTGCAAATGTTAGTATCATGAGCGAACCATAGCGGGTTTGAGTGGGGTTTGAGAGAGAGAGTACTTTGTGTGACGTTTGATAATTGTTAGGGAAAGATGAATGAGGTAACTTTTCTTTAAACTTCAACTCGCTTCTTTTTGGCAAACAAACATTATTTATTATTTTTTTTATAACCCATTATGTAAATATCAGCCAAAAGTTTTGAGTACAAAATATAATAATATATAATAATGAAAGAATGGTTTAAATTAACTATTTAAAACTATTTAGGAAAAAAAGTATTTATTCATTTTGTAATTTCAGGTGACTCTTTGGAATGTAACCCAATTTAAGAAGGGATTAACTAAAAGTAAATCTATTCCATTGAATTAAAAATCTTCTAAGTAACATGAAATTGAAATCGTCCATGAGAAATAATTAAATTAATACAATAATATTCAAAGATATACATTTCATTAATTTCTTATACTTATCACAAAACATTTTAATAAAATAAGTTAATTATTCGTGTATTTTCCAAGGTATGAAGCAGAAAATCCCCTTTTTATAAAAAGTTATACTATTTTGGAAAGAGAAGAACAAGGACAATTAATAGGGTATCACATTTTCAATTTTATTATACGCAAAACTAAAAGTTTCATAAAAATTTAAGTTTTTGTTAAAGCAAATTCGTATAGAATATTGTATAAAATCTTTAAAAATTAAGATATCATAAATAAATTTTTGAATTTTGTAGGAAAAATGTCTCCCAAATTAACGACTATAAAATCTATGATTTTTTAAAAAAAAAAAAAAAATCCCAAAGTAATTAAATATATTTAAAAATCTGGGGTTTTTTACTAAAATGGTCGCCATTTCTTTATTTACAGCTAAACAACTAAAAAGGCGTTAAGTTCGTTCGGGACTAATCTTATATACCTTCCACCACGGAATGCATTCCCCAGTGTGACCGGCAGATAGAGGCTGTCGACATTGCATTCAAATTCACTACCATCTTAGGAATATTGTGATGTTTCATTACTATAATAATTATAGTCCTCTATTACGTAGAAGTATAAAATATGAAGAGCAATCAAAAAGTGAACATGAAAATGTGCCCCCAAAATAGGGTTTTCCAATAGGTACTTGCAAACTTTGAATTTAATTTGTGAACGCTCTTTTTCACTGATCATCTAACTGTTACTTTCCTTTTTCAGTAGACTCAACATTTTCATCGTGGTAAAGTACACGATCGAACAATCATATGCAAATTATAAAAAAGTACTACCGAAATTCGGAGTCGCTGACCACAACTTTAAGAGCCTTAACTCCAATTTCGGTCGTTATTCTCGTCCTAGTAGACAAGCAATAACAAGTTTTGTGCAAAAATTTGAGTCTATATATTCATTGTGTGATGCTGCCGTGCCAGTGAGACAACAGGTTGGTCGATGTTTGAAAATATCGCTGCCGTTCAGGCGTCCGTAGCAAACGATCCAAATCAGTCGATTCTGCGGCGTTCTCAAGAACTGGGCATCGCCAAGACCACTTTATGGCGAATTTTGCGTAAGGATATTGGTTGGATCTCCCATTGGGCTCTGGAGAAGATGCGCCAAAATGATGAATTTCATCTCAAAATCATCTTCAGTGACGAAGCTCATTTTTGGCTCAATGGGTCCGTCAAATAGCAACAATATATGCTTTATTGGTTTGGTGAAAATCCACATGTACTTCATGAATCACCTCTTCATCCACAAAAACAACTGTTTTGTGCGGTTTGCATGCCAGCGGCGTCATTGGGCCATATATTTTCGTCGACAATAACGATCGTAACGTTACTGTGAAAGACGTTATCGCGCTATGATTACCGAATATTTTTGGCCCGAATTGGAAACATGGACTTGGACGTCATATCGTTTCAACAGGACGGTGCCACAAGCCACACAGCACACATTACAATCGATTTATTTAAGAGTAAGTTTGGTGAGCGTGTTATCTCAAGAAATGGACCAGTCAATTGGCCGCCTCGTTCGATCGATTTAACGCCTCTAGACTTTTTTCTTTGGGGCTACGTCAAATCATTGGTCTATGTTAACAAACCGACGACGTTGTAAGAACTCAGAGCCAACATTGAACGAGAAATTGCGGCCGTTATGGCCGAAATGTGTGACCGAGTCGTCAAATCGACCACTGCCGACGTGCCCGCGATGGCCATATGAACGAAGTCGAAGTCCATTCATAAACGTTTTGATTTTATTTCAAGTCGATCGTAAAGTTTTGGAAATATCTTAAATGGTTTGCGTTTTATTTAAAAAAAGTTGAAGTCCTTATTGGAAAACCCTTTATATAAATAATTTACTTTTTGTAAACGTGCGTGGAAGTACTTATTTTTCAAATTTTTGTGAGCGTGCGTGGAAGTACTTATTTCTTTACAATCTCTTTATCAAAATAATAAGAAACGAAACCAAAAAATAAGTAGTGAAGACTTGTGGTTTAGCATTATGCCCAATATTACCTGGTTATGAGAGTTTTTGCTGGGATGTTATATTTTAACTAGAAACATCCATTATGATAATCAACTATATGGTCCATGTTTTGGTATTATTACTACAATACAAATCTGCAGATCATGTTATATTTAAACTAAGAACACCTATTGTAAAAGTGTCTTTATGGGACCGCTTTTGACCTAGGACCCTTACAAATGGGCCCTAATTTATACTATTACAGCTCTAGAACCCATATATTACATCAGAAGTTGATCAAATTTTGCAGATCTTGTTATATTTTAACTACGAATACGTACTATGAAAATCAAATACATGGGTCCATATTTTGGTATAACCCACTATCAAATGACCCCCCACCAACCAGTTTGAAATCTTACCGCTCTAGAAGCCGCACCTAACATCGAATCTTGATCAAATTTTGCAGTTTATTTTATATTTCAACTAAGAACTAAATACGGCGGTCAGCGAGTGAAAAAGTTATTTCTTGAGTTAAACCAGCTCATTAATCATAAAAAAGTATCACTCGACAATTCTCACGATTTAGTTCAATCATTCATACTATTTACATTTTTCAATTGGCATTGGTACTCGCACACCAATGAGTACCCCAAATTATAGCCAAATCGAAAAATGTTCATCTCTTTCCGGGAAAGTTAAGAAATGTCAGAACATGCTTATATAATACTAATTAATACACATACGTACATATAAATACATGTTTGTAATTGAAAAATAATGGAAATTATACATATGAAAGACATCTGACATTTTTGTGACTTGTCGCGAAAACAAAAGTTTTAATACTGTAAAATATGAATGTATGTGCATTTAACAATTATTTCATAAATTATTAATATAATACAGTTAATTGCGGCTATGGCAACACAATGTGTGATGAGTATCTCTACAGTATATGGTAAATGGAAATGAGATGGTAGGCGGTAGGAAAATAATTCGAAGTGAAGAAGAAAAGAATTAAGTATGACTAGTATTTCAGAACTACTTTTGATCTCACTCTGAAAATTTCAGAGTACATACCACGCAAATGTAGCTGTGTGTGTTTTAAAAAGGTTAAACATAAGCTATCTTTAAAACCAGTAAGGAAAGGCTTAAGTCGGGCGGGGCCGACTCTATGATACACTTCACTTTCAATCCGAATACAATTCAATTCGGTGAAAAAGTGAAAACGGGAAGGTTTTTTGTATCCTGTAAATGTATGTGTTTGACAAAAAATTTTATATCGGAAAGGACATTTTTATGAGGATATATTGAAACCTGGAACGAAATAGGTGAAATATAAAATGTATAGTTTGGCCAAAATCGGTTAAACTTATGGGAGCAACATTTGAATTTGGGGTATATAAATCTGAACCGATCTTACCCACTTTCACCATAGTTTTGTTTAGTTTGATTATAAGATGTTGTGCGAAATTTAAAGAAAATCGAGCACAATATGTGGCTTTTAAAGCGGCAAAAGTCAAATCGGGAGCGACATTTGTATGGGGGCTATATCTAACTCTGAACCGATCTTACCCAATTTCTGCATAGTGTTTCTAGTTGGATTATAAGATGTTGTCCCAAATTTAAAGAAAATCGGGTACAATATATTGTTTTTAGAGCGCAAAATTCAAATCGGGAGCGACATTTGTATAGGGCCTATATATAAATCTGAACCGATCTAGCCCGCTTTAGCCACAGGTATTTCTAGTTAGATTATAAGATGTTGTGCCAAATTAAAAGAAAATCGAGTACAATATGTGGTTTCTACAGAGGAAAATGTCAAATCGGGAACGACATTTGTATGGGGGCTATATCTAAATCTGAACCGATTTGACCTATTTTCACCATAGATGTTCTTAGTTTAAATATAAGATGTTTTGCCAAATCTGAAGACAATCTGATACAATATGTGGTTTCTAGAGCGGAAAAAGTCAAATCGGGAGCGAAATTTGTATGGGAGCTATATATAAATCTGAACCGATCTGACCGATATTCACCATGGGAGTTTCTAGTGGAAACATAAGATGTTTTACCAAATCTGAAGACAATCTGATACATTATGTGGTTTCTAGAGCGGAAAATGTCAAAGCGGGAGCGAAATTTGTATGGGAGCTATATATAAATCTGAACCGATCTGTCCGATATTCACCGTGTGAGTTTCTAGTGGGAATATAAGATGTTTTACCAAATCTGAAGACAATCTGACACAATATCTGGTTTCTAGAGCGGAAAAAGTCAAATCGTGAGCCAAATTTGTATGGGAGCTATATATAAATCTGAACCGATCTAACACATTTTTACCACAGGTGTTTCTAGTTACAATATAAGATGTTTTGCCAATTTTAAAGAAAATCTGTTGTAATATGTGGTATCTAGAGTGAAAAGAGTCAAATCGGGAGTGAAATTCGTTTGGAGGCTATATCTAAATCAAAACAGATTTTCTTCAAATTAAATAGCGTTCGTCCTTATCCCGAAAAATATCGTTGTGCAAAGTTTCATTTGGTTCTGTCTACAATTGCGACCTGTATCGTGATTTCAAGAATAGATGGACGGACGGACGGACAGACAGACAGACAGACGGACATTGCTAAATCGACTCAGAAAGTGATTCTAACACGATTGGTATAATTAACAATGTGTCTATCTCGTTTCCTTTTGGGTGTTACAAACAAATGCACAAAGACATAATACTCTCGTGGAGTGTATAAAAATAATTTTGTTGTTTTTTTGTTTTTGAAAAAAAATATCAATTTTTTTTACACAACAAAGGATATGACTAGATGCATATGCCCACATCCTCAAAATGTGGGTTGCCACAGTTTTCAAAATTTTTAAATATAATTTCGTATAATTTCATACTATGTCATACCAAACATGCTCACCAACTTTTATCAAAATGGGTAGGATTTACATCATATCTCCTGTAATTAACATAGAATTCCTCTACATCAAAGTACCAATACCGGCACACTTGACCATCAAATTAAAAAGGTCGTTCTTCTAGAGCGGTACAGTATCGCACAAGAGCATTTAATTTGAATAAAGTCGTGCTCTTGCAATTTCCATATTTTTCTATATTTAATTATAATTCGTGAAACAAACGAATACCCTGTACTGATTCTTCTTGTCACCCACTGTTTCCAATAATGATCGCTGTCTTTTGCACGAAATAATCATTTGTGTAAATGACATAAAAATTAAAATTGAATAAATATTAATTTTAAAATGGAGTCATTAAGAGATGTGATGCAATTATTGTAATTCTCAAACATCAATAATGTATTTACTTGGAATTGAAATTATCAATTATGGACAAGTAATTAACGTGGAAGTTTCAATTTAAAAATGCTGAATATTTTTTTTTAAATGCAGCGCATATAGGTCAAGCTGTCGGGAAAATTAAAAAATGCATATACAACATCACGATGTGGTAGAAATTATGGTGGGTGAAGAAGAAGAAATATGCATTCAAGTTTTAGCGAAATCAAAAACCATATTCACCCGCCTTAAATTACATGAGTGAACAAACGAAAGTATGTTTCAGAAACTCCAAATACTCCACTTATGGATTAGGTCAGACATTATAACCGTTATTAGGAGTGAACCTTTTTGAAGCCGTCTTCACTTACTTGAATTTTTTCTTCAATTGCAGAAATTATTCGCAAAAATAAAAGTACGAAATAACGCTATAACACTATTAGTTATAACCTTTCTTAAAACGTCTTCAGCCATTTTAAATATTTCTTCAATTACAGAAATGGTTATAAAGTTAATGTTTAAAGTTCACGTGTGATACACAGTGCAACACGAAAAATATAACCATATAAGCACACCACTACGTGCTAAAAGACCAGTGACTCCCAGTTTTGCCCAAAGTCATGCTCTTTTTTATGGGCCCCCAAAGATTTGCAAATAGTGATCATTTTCTCAGGCTCATATATTGCAAACCGTTTGGAATTTTGATTTATTCTCTGAGGCAAAGTTGTAGCTCTTGTCATAAAGAACAAAAAATGTGAACATATAAAATCAAAACAAGTAAAAAGGGAGTTAAGTTCGGCCGGGCCGCACTTTATATACCCAACATCATGGATTGCATTCCACAGAGGCTGCCGATTTTCGTAGAAGTGCAGTAATAGTACAGGAAAATATAATTTTTTTAATATAGACAAACCAAAACAAATACAAATATTGAAAAAATAATTTTATAAATAAATATAATATTTTTATTATTTCAAACCACGCTTATAAGGCAAGGCTACAAATACGTTTACATAACGAAATAATACTTCAAGTCAATTCAAAAAATAAATATTCTTATATTTATATTTTCCAAAAGCTTAAATACCATAAATATTGGTAGAGAATGGGTGCTATAGTTGGGAGTATTTCCACTCTATTTTAATTCCAAAAGAACAAATTGTGAAAATCCTTTACAGACGTACACAGGGCAAGATAACCTAACTCCATGATTCAACCACTTTTAGCGTAGAAGTAGAAGCGAATTTGAAAAAAAAAACTTTTTCGTGTCTACGCAGTAAGAGGAATGTACACTCCAAATTTCATTACTCTAGCTGGGACAATTTCATTGGTACTATTTTTATCCCCCTTTTCAACAGCGGACGGACGGACATTGCTAGATCGTCTTAGAATTTTATGACAATCAATAATATTTACACTTTATAGGGTCTCAGGTAGATATTTCAAGGTCTTACAAACGGAATGACAAAGTTAGTATACCCCCATCCTGGAGGTGGAGGGTATAAAAACTTCATCATCAAGGTTAAAATAAAAAAATGTTTAACCTTTTTCCCCTGTTCAGGTGATATGAACTTCCTAGGAATGATTCTTAACACCGTTTAGGTAGGAAAAATTTATTTTACAGGACTGTTTCTTTTACTGGTCAGTACGACTACAGTGCGTATGAGTGATATTATCCTTATTCAACAGACGTATACGCTAACTACACACACTACAGCCTAAAAGATTTGCTCGACGACATTTGCGATTTTGACCTTAAAGATGTGTTCTGGCATAGTCACCATTTCAATCAGTGTACAACTCGCAGCAATTATTACAACAACTTTCCCTGTTGCACAGAAGATCCTAGCCCAGTCACACATAAGATCCAATTGGCATAAGAATTGAAAATGTCCTATTTTCATGAAATTTTAAGAGGATATATTTCAGGTATTGGGGAGCCTATGTTCAGTGGTAGGGCTCTCTAAGTGTAACAAAGGCTGCACTGTGAGTGTTTAAGCTGCGATTTATATATTTATTAAATTTATTTATCGCGTTCCCAAAATCGAATTTGATTGCGACTGTTTTAGAAACAAAATGTTACAGTGGCGACCACAACTATCGCTAACCTTTGATTATTCAAAATATTGATTATATAGAAACAAATGTCCAACCTTCTTTACTTTTAATGTACATTTGTAACCGCAAAATCAAACTTTAACTACTCCCAATAGATTTACGAAGAAAATATATAATAATTTGTGCAATATCCCATTTTTTGAAAATCTGTTTACTTCTTGTGAATATAAGCTAGTTTTTATACGAATGAATTTATTATGTTAACTTAGCGGAAACCCAAAAAAAAATTGCAAAGGACAATATACATATAAATTCGAGTTTAGAGCATTGATAGTGGAATGGAGGCTGCTCGATATAAATCGAGATAAGTTACTTCCAACTCCAAAAGCAATGAGCCTTGGAGATATCTAGAGCAACGACCTTACTCTGGATGGATCGATTCCACTTTTCGGATAGCAGGGTAATCAGGTCCCCCGTAGATCGATTCCTACGGAAGCCATACTGTCGATCATTAAGTAAGTCATTGGTTTCTTCATATCTCACAAGATGGTGATTAACCATACTCTCCATAACCTTCGAGAGCATACAGCTAATCTCAATCTGAAGATAGTTAGCAGGGTTTTTAGCCTCATCAAAACGAATCTGATTTATAGAGGTTATTTTGAACACGTCCAAACGGACAATATTCTAGGAGAACGCATAAAACAAACCAATCTTTCATTTTAGTCTGGAACTTCGATAACATTTGTATACCCTCCACTAGGGTATTAGTCTTTCTGCAATTGTTTGTAACAACCAAAAGGAAACGAGATAGACCCATCCGATCTTAACAAAAAATGGCACAAGTAAGTTTTGTGGATCAAGGACGAACGCCATTTAAACGACGCATATCGGTGCAGATTTAGATATAGCGCCCATACAAATGTCGTTCCCAATTTACAACATCTTATAATCTAATTAGAAATACCTAAGGTGATAGTGTGGAAGATCGGTTCAGATTTAGTTATAGCTCCCATACAAATGTTGCTCCCGATTAGCATTTTTCCAATATAGAAACCACAATTGTTACCGATTTTCTTTAAATTTGGCACAACATTTTATAATCCCACTATAACTCCTGTGATGAATTCGGATAAGATCGGTTCAGATTTAGATACATCAAATGTAGCCATACAAATGTAGCTCCCAATTTGAAATTTTTCCGCTCTAGAAACCACATATTGTATCCGATTTACTTTAAATTTGGCACAACATCATATAATCCAACTAAAAATTCCTATGATTAAAGCGGTTAAGATCGGTTCAGAATTAGAAACCACATATTTTACCCGAGTTTCCTCAAATTTGAAACAACACATTATAATCCAGTTTGCAATATCTATGGTTAGAGTGGTAAGATCGGTTTACATTTAGATAAAGCCCCCCGATTTTGGCCAAATTTTACACCGTGTCATATCGTTCCAGGTTTGAACAATTTTTGTCAAAAACATAAATTCACAGAATACTTTTATACAATTTGACAGTACGCGTTATAGCCACCTTGGAACATACATTATGAGAGTGTGTCACAATGATTAAGACCCATACAGAAATCCTTCCCGATTTCACTTGTTTGCCGAATTAAATTGTAGAGGAGTAGAAAGTGGATGGTATCATATAAATAGTTGGCCCGCCTGACTTACCTTACTTGTTTTTTTAGAAATAACAAGTAAGGAAAGGCTAAATTCGGACGTGGCCGACTGTATGATACACTCCAATTTCTACCCGAATACAATTCAATTCAGTAAAACAGTCAAATCGGGGAGGATTTTTGTATGTGTCCTAATCAAGCACTATATCTAGTCAAAGTATAACGTGTTATGAAAATTTTGAAGAAAATAATTGGTGTGCGGAAAAGTCAAGCAGGAGCGAAATTTGTATGGGAGTTATATATAAAGCTGAGCTGATCTGCCCCATTTTCATCATGGGTGTTTCTAGTAGAAATATAAGGTATTTTTGCCAAAATTGAAGAAGATCTGGTAAAATTTGTGATTTCTAGTACAGAAAAAGTCATATTTATATATAAATCTGAACCGATCTATCCTATTTTCAACATAGATGTTTCTAGCTTATATATAAGATGTTTTGCCCAATTTGAATACAATCTGATAAAATATGTGGTTTCTAGAGCGGAGATACTCAAATTAGGAGCGAAATTTGTATTGGAGCTATATATAAATCTGAACCCATCTAACACATATTCGCCACAGGTGTTTCTAGTGGAAATAGCAGATGAATAGCAGAATAGCCACTTTTAAAGAAAATCTGTTAAAATATGTGGTATCTAAAGTGAAAAAAAAAAAATTCAAATCGGGTGGGAAATTCGTATGGGGGCTATATCTAAATCTGAACCGATTTTCTTCAAATTAAATAGTGTTCGCCCTTATCCCGAAAAACTTTGTTGTGCAAAGTTTCATTTAGTTCTGGCTACAATTGCGACATGTACTCTGATTACAAGAATATATAGACAGACAGACATACGGACGAACAGACAGGCAGACGGACTTTGCTAAATCGATTCAAAAAGTGAGTTTAAGTCGATCGGTATACTTAACAATGGGTCTATCTCTCTTTCTTTTGGGTGTTACAAACAAATGCACAAAGACATAATACTCTCGTGGAGTGTATACAAATACAAAATAAATTGTGTCGTTTTTATGACTCAGTGTGCCTCAATGGAAACAAAACATGTTTTTTAGGTGCCGGACAAAATTATTATATTATACCCATCACCACTTCGTGGACTAGGGTATTATAAGTTAATTTTCCGCCAAATGTTTGTAGCACCAATAATTAATCGAGCTAGACCTTTAAGTATACGGATCGGCTTAGAATCACCAGCTGAATCGATTTATCATGAAATTTTGCAGAAGTTACTTTTTTCTGCCAAGGACGGTATTGAATTGGATGAAATCGGTTCAGATGTAGATATAGCCCCATACAAATGTCGCTCCAGATTTGACTTTTTCCGCCCTATAAAGCACACATAGTACCCGATTTTTTCAAATTTTGCATAACACCTTATAATCTAAATATAAATAAATGTGACGAAAGCGGGTTAGATCGGTTCAGATTTAGATATAGTACCTATACAAATGTCGCTCCCGATTTCACTTTTTCCGCTTTACCCTCCGCTGTACCCGATTTTCTTTAAAAGTGGCACAACATTTTATAATCGAACTAGAAACACCTATGCTGAAAGTGGGTAAGATCGGTTCAGATTTAGATATAGACCCCATACAAATGTCGCTCCCGATTTGGCGTTTTCGGCTCTAAAAACCACATATTGTACCCGATTTTCTTTAAAATTTTCACAACATCTTATAATCCAAATAAAAACACACACATGGTGAAAGTGGGTAAAATCGGTTCAGATTTAGATATGTCCCCATACAAATGTCGCTCCCGATTTCATTTTTCCGCTTTAGAAACCGCATATTGTTCCAGATTTTCTTTAAAATTGGCACAACATTTTATAATTGAACTAGAAACACCTATGGTGAAAGTGGGTAAGATCGGTTCAGATTTAGATGTAGCCGCCATACAAATGTCGCTCCCGATTTGACTTTTTCGGCTCTAAAAACCACATATTGTACCCCATTTTCCTCAAAATTGGCACAACATTTTATAATTGATCTAGAAACACCTATGCTGAAAGTGGGTACAAATGTCGCTCCCGATTTCACTTTTTCCGCTTTAGAAACCGCATATTGTTCCAGATTTTCTTTAAAATTGGCACAACATTTTATAATTGAACTAGAAACACCTATAGCGAAAGTGGTTAAGATCGGTTCAGATTCAGATATAGCCCCAATACAAATGTTGCTCCCGAATGTTTAACCGAATTTGGCCAAACTTTACATATTATATTTCGCCTATAAACATACATCGTGAAAGCTGGCCACATCGTTCCAGGTTTCAATATGTTTCATCGTTCCCATACATATGTTCTTTTCAATTTAACATTTTTTGTCATACACATACATTTACAGGATTCAAAAATCCTTCCCGATTTCACTTTTTTACCAAATTGAATTGTAGTGAGATAGAAAGTTGGGTGTATCATATAGTCGGCTCAGTCCGTCTTAAGACTTTACATACTTGTTTGGGAGATGTCCATATGTACATACTTTGGTATAACCCAAATAGGGCCCCATTATGCTCTATTACAGCTCTAGAAACTACATCGGAGCTTCATCAAATTTAGCAAATCAATATATGTTTCAACTAGGAATACCTACCGTGAATGAGAAATATGTAGGCGCATGTTTTGACACAGGCCTCAAGTGTTGTTATAGGCCCCCTTCAAATGTCCGTCCGATTCACCATATTTCCGCTGTATAATCTGTATTTATCATTGGATCTTGATCAAATTTTCCAGATCATATTATATTTACTTTAATCGTTATATATGCGGGAAAATGGGATCAATTATTTTATTAATGGGATCAATTATTTACCATATTCATTAAATTTGACTAAAGATGCATTTATAGTAACTGTATAATTTATATGAACTACATAAAATTGCTCCCATGAAATACCTGGGTTTAGTAGGGTAGGGTAGGGTATTATATTGTCGGCCACGCCCGACTTTAGCCTATTCTTATTTGTTTTTTGTTGTATAGTGTAATACGAATTTTTGTTAAGACTTTTATTAGTTGGGCTATATGTACAAAACTAAAATATTTTGTTAAGTAAGCATAAGGTTGCAATTTATTTTTAGTAAAAATGTGTTGTAAATTCGAAAGGATACAAGAAAGATATATGATAAACAAGAGGAATTAGAACAAGTATTTTCAATTCTAGAGATTTTCCTCTTTCATGTTGATATAAAATGGTGTGAAGAAATATTTAAATAATTTTTTTGGAGTTGCTATATCCTTATCTTTGAAGAAGTGTAAAATGGAGAAAAGAACATCAAAATACGATATCCAGTTAAATGTGTATATGGTCATGTTCATGTCCAAAAAGGACTGTTGCACAGAAATTCTAATATTTCCACCTCTGCTAGACAGTGTTATGTTTTATAGGCGGTCTGATTCGTTTAGGTTATATCGAGTATTAATCTACTTCGTCCTTCCAATTCTGATATGCCTGTGTAACACTGGGTCCACTGTCTACCACCAGGCAAACATCCACCCGAGGATCTCTTAGTGGAATCAATTTGTCATGGTCCTTATGGTCTTTCAGTGATTCTGTCGGCTATGTAAATGCCACTGTTGAATAATAAACATATGGCACATGTATTGGAAAAATCGAGATTTTGACAAAAATTCCTTGAAGCATCAGGTCTTTGAGTAGTTGCCTAAGTTCTTCCATTGAGTTTAATGCCCAGCGCTCCACCGACATCGAAAGTAGCGCGAAAACGAGAGCGATAGATTTGCTCAAGACATCATATAGTTGGCACCGCCCGCCCTTTGTCTTTGTTTGTTTGCATTTACTTATTTAGAGGATGGTTGGAGTATCCTTGAGATGCTTCTAGCTTCTACTTATGTCATTAGTTCCTCTACAAGATATCTACTCCAAACATAATATAATTTCCATAAATCCTGCTGCAATCCTAGTTCACATTATATTAAATAGCAGCCTGTGGTCCTTCATATAACACAATTTTAATTTAATTTAATAATACGAACAATCACTATGCCTGGACCCGCTGTGCCGGGTAAGATAAGATTCATAAGCATTTCTTTTTATTTAATTATTTTAAATTAAATGCAAACCCATGGAGGGCTTCACTTTGGGTTCTTTTGTTTGTACCCTGGCGGGGCCACTCGCTATATATATTCGCATACATCCACGTTGCATGTTTGTTGCATGCAAATTTCTGTTGTCCTTTTATTCTGCTGCTGGTGCTGCAGCTGTGGCTGTTACTGTTGTGGCCTGTTGTCTTTGCAACAGCCTTCGTGTAGGAGTGTACCCACAGAAATCTTAATGTGAAGCGCAAGCCAAAGTGCGTATTCGTGCACAATGGGATTGTGAACAACAGAAAAACTGAAAATTGCCAAAGAGCGGAAGAGGAATACATACTCGAGTTGCATAATAATGCAAAGGGAATTCCTTTATTATTTCCATTAATAAGCCTCGGCTTTGTTGGCATTCTCGTGCTCGTCCTTGCAGCACATTGAGTGAAGTACGAGAAGTGTGGGCCATCATCACCCTCATCATCATCATCATCGTCACCACCACAGAACATCAGCTATCGCTGCTGAACATGCCAGTCACCGAGTGCCAGTTGGATTGTAACTTATCACAAGTTTTTAATTAAAGTTATAACGAGGAATTGTGCAAAAGTGAACTCTGAATACACTCGTACGGGGAATAAGTGAAAACAAAAGACGCTGCATTATGTAGATTTAATTGTGTTTGATGGAAAGGAGTTGGAATTTTTTCAAAATTCATTTTCATCCATGTGAATATTTAATATGCCTATCTTTGTAGTATAATTATGACGTACTCAGACGTTGTTATGATTAGTGATGTTTGCAAGAGTAGTAATGACAATGGACCTAAAAGTACTTACTTTAAAGTACACTTATATGGTTTATGTTAGGCAACTTAGGTCATGTACTTGGGGTTTTATTCAAAACGGCGCCATAAGACACTACTTGACGCTCCCGCGAAAGTGAGTGGCCACGTAAACCGACTTGATGTTATAGAATCCGCAAATGGGGAAATAGAGACATCTGATAGGCTTATTTCGCCGATATGGTCTCAACATCAAGAAAACTATGTGTGCTACAAATATTTATAAATCGATGGTTCATTCCATAGAATGCTAAGTCTATAAAGTAAGTTTTGCTGGAGAGGCGTTCAAAGTGTGTTTGATTGAACTGCCACTTATGCATTTTTGAGCATAACTTTTGATATGATTGATCTCGAAACTGCAGATTTTTACAGAATTTAAGTAGAAGATGCTAAATTAAAAAAGCTATCTCCTTAAAAAAGCATTAAGTCGAGCTAGCATACTATGCACTGAAGCCGTCAAAATACTCTATTAAGTGTGAGAAACTGTGTTCAGCATAATCTCTAGCATACTTGCTTCGATTGAAATTAACTCGGATTTCTGAACTACGACTCAAACCACTGTGCGAAGTCTGTACTAGTCAAGCCATCCAAGATTCAGATTTCTTTAGAAGTTTATTAGACGCCTGTTGATTGTGAGAGAGGAGCTCCTTCATAGCTCCTACAAAAGTACTTGATACTAAATATAGCTCAACCCCATTCTTTCACCAAACAATCTTCGTGGCCATGTACCTGTTGGTCTGATGTTCAGCAACACCAGTACCCTCTTCCTAAGGTATAGCTTGTAATCTAGTCTGAGCAGCTTCTCAATTGCGTGAAATTTATATCATGGTATGATATGGGTCTTATCGTAAGGAGCTACATACGTGGTATAGTCCACCGTATTCCCTATGGTTCGCAAGCGAAAACAAAAACAATTAAGTCTACCTGTCGATCTAGCTGCTGCTGTGAAGCAAAACTGATAATGTTTCCATAGCAGTTGTCATTTTTGTTCCCCATATGCATAGGCTTGTTATTTTCTGTACCCTTTTCTGCGGATCCAAGTCCACCGAACCATAATGCCACACGGAAGAATCGGACCAACCTCCAACTTGTGTGTCCAGTGTTGATTCCGATTATTTTTGTCGAAAGTTTACAGCCGGTCTCTATGCAGCTATAGAGTGGGTATGGCAGCTGTTTTGGCATTACATGATTTTCAGATACTTAGTCAGTCCAAAAACCTTGTGTGTGAGAGGTAATTTACTCCTCTGTGTGCACTTAGTTGTGACCGGATTTTACCATCTTGCAACAATATGAGCGATAGATTAAAGATATGATATGTGAAGCCGATACTTGCAGTACTGAGGCGACTATTTAGCAAGCAATCCATTCCATACGGGAATTGATGGAATTTGCTATAAACGTACCTATCCTGATATATGTAGGTCGATAGGGATATACATAAAACAGAACTAGTCTCAAAGTGTGAATAAATTTGTATAAATTTATTCTGGTCACTTAAAAAAAGTATTGTTTATTTTTACAAATAATAGGATATATTATCGCATATTAATGAACATAGATGCGAAATTGAGAAAATATTGCATAATTTGAACTGGGATATTGTCCTGGCTCAAGACCATTTTGCATCTATATTTAATAGAATGCAAATTTATTTACAAATGGCATGGTGACATTTATTACTTGGCTGCAGACCACCACGATTATGATTTCGACCATGTCAAAAGTCTTTTCAAGTGGCTTCGCAGCGACTTTTCAACATCTAACCCGGCCTCTATAAGGAGATAATTCACACAAACGAACGAGAATCACAACTCACTTGCCGAATTTGCGTTTAAAAAATCGCACCAAGCAATAAAGTACACATGCCATCTTACAAGTATCTCATTAAATTGCATATGTAAGTATGTGTATATGCAGGTATAGTTACCCAGCAATACTTCTGCCGTGCCAACGCTCATTTGTTTTAAGTTTTTTCGTTTATATTTTTTGGTCTGTAATCAATATTTGATTTGAACTGGGATATTGTCCTGGCTCAAGACCATTTTGCATCTATATTTAATAGAATGCAAATATTGCATAATTTCTTCAAATATCTAACTTTTTCGTTAGAATAATATCTGATAGATCTCAGTTTCAGCATTATGGCTGCCTCGACACAATTGACTATATTTTAGTTAACGTTACACTATACTTTTCAATGATAATTACATTTCCATTCAGTGACATGCGGATTCGATCGACTTGCTTTTGCTGTACGCGGGTTGGCTGTTCAATAATATCCTATAGCCGAAATGATCTGTACGAAAGGCTTCTACTAGACTCTTCAACGTTTATAAAAAAAAACGAGGCTATACCGCATTTGGATCTTCAATCACTGAACTGGTTATATAAATGGCTTAAAGCTTTGTGCCATCCATTACAGTCTAGGTTGGGTGAAGATGGAGCATATACAATAGGAATCCCGGTTCGGAACTCCCACGAAATTAGATTCTTGTTCTAATAAAAGCCAACTGCAGAATTTTTTGTGGAAGCTACTTTTCTGGGCCTAGCTTTCTCAACCTTAGCGCTGAGTAAATTATTTCTTGTATTGGCTGCGATGTTCCTTGTAATCGGCCTATTCACAGTTTTTGTGGCATTTGATCTATTGAACAACCTTCTCAACACTTCGATTTCTGTCGTTTTACCCTTGTTCTTCGGCATCGGGCCAGCAATTTGCAGAGAATCAGGAACCCAGCATCGTATCTCAAAATCCAAATATTAATATTCCCCGTTTTTTGAGGAAGTTATTTTTAACGACTTCTAAAAAAGTCGATAATATATTATTATTCCGTAACATTTTATGAATAGCATTTTCACAAGTGAATGGCAACGAATTTTTAGTACACAGGTCACAGAGGTAAGGTATCCGCTTTGCGCTCAGAAGGTCTCGTGTTCGAACCGTGACTCGGGAAAAAAACTTTTTTGCTTTTTTATTGCTTTTATAAATAAACAATGTTTAACTTTGTATAATTTTAACAATTTATGAATCTTTGCTTAAAAAAATAAAAATGTCTTGCTTTATTGTAATTCAAATATTTATTTTTTTATTAATTATTAACACTACATAATATCAGTAAAATTAAACAGTGTTAATTTATTTAATACTAGTTTAATTTAATAATAATTTGCGTTTTGTTAAGTTTCCTGTTGTCAGTTCTACCGAACTAAATGGTTTGCTTTAGTTATTCAGCACTCAGAACAGAGGATAGCTGAAATGGTTAGAGTGCCGTAGTAGCAACCAGAAGGTCCGCTGTTCTACCCCCGGTAGCGGATTTATTAAATATAAATGGAAAGTATTGCAAAAGTGCTTCCTTTGTAACACTTTAATATAACTTTTAAGTCTTTCAAAATAATGGACATTCATCCTATGACAACTCCATGGTAAATTCATTGGTGAAGATCCCATATTTCACTACTTCCTAATCACAAGGTGAACATTTTTCCACTTCTTTGGGTGCTCTCTTTTTTGCTAGGAAGGAGTTGCTAACTTGTTCGACCATTGAGTCTAAATCGTTTCTGTCCAGCGGTTCTACCAATATAGCGGCATTGAGAGGGTAACGCATTTTCGTACGTTCGCTAGTTTATCTTGATCACTTCTAGTAAAGTCCTGTTTCAGTAAGTGAGACCCTCCGGTCATAATGGGACAATGAGTCCGTAAAACAACTTCTTGTTTCTAGACTGTTATCATATGTCCGTTCATTGAGTTTTTTGCAAATAAAGATTAGGCTGGTGTTTTCAGCACCCAGATATAAAATTTTGATTGTTTAATGATGTTTTGCAAAATATTTCGTCCCTGGTTCAAGCCATCTGTGAGCTAAAGACTAAATACGTAAAACACCCCTAACATGTAATTATGCCCTATACCACAGGGTATAATGCCTTTGTGCATTTGCTTGTAACGTCCAAAAGGAAGGGAGATAGGCCATTGTTTATTATACACATCGAATTAGAATTATTTGAAGCAAATCAGATTTAGATATAACACCCATGCAAGTGTCGCTCCCAATTCAACTTTTCCCGTTCTATAAACAACATATTATACTCGATTTGCTTTAAATTTGGCGTAGTGGCTTATAATTCAACTAGAAACATTTATCATGAAAGTGGTTAACATCGGTTCAGATTTATATATAGCGTCCATACAAATGTAGCTCTCGATTTGACTTTTTGCGCAAACATCTGTGGTGCAAGTGAGTCAAATCGGTTCAGACTTAAATATATTTCTTGTACTAATTTCGTTCCGGATTTGACTTTTTACGCTCTAGAAACCAGATATTTGAACGGATTTCTTTCAAGTTTGGCACAATACCTAGGAACATTTATGGTGAAAGTGAGTCAGATCGATAACATTTATATAGATTTGACTTTTTTCCGCTCTAGAACCCAGAAATAATTCATTCGGTTTCCTTCAAAATTTGCCACAGCACCTTATTTTAGAATTATAAATCGATC
Source organism: Polietes domitor (assembly GCA_947397865.1). NCBI lineage: Eukaryota > Metazoa > Arthropoda > Insecta > Diptera > Muscidae > Polietes > Polietes domitor. Next base: position 137,806,281 of record OX377621.1, on the reverse strand, counting down.
GGTTCAGATTGTTATATAGTTCCGATAAAAAGTTCGCTCTCGAGTTGACTTTTTCCGCTCTAGAGACCACTTAGTCTCTGGTGCGGATTTTTGTAGTACATATACAAAATTCGTTCCGGGTGTCACCTGTGGTTCAGATTTATATATACCTCCCATACAAATTTCGCTTCCGATTTTACTTTTTTTTGAAACCACATATTGTATCACATTGTCTTCAGATTTAGAAAAACATATCATATTTAAACTAGGAACACCTATGGTGAAAATAGGTCAGATCGGTTCAGATTTACATATAGCTCCCATAGAAATTTTGCTCCCGGTTCTATTTTTTCAGCCCCAGAAACCACGTGGTTTCAGAGAATTTCTTTATATTGAGCATAACACGTTATACTTGAATTGGAAGAACCTATTGTGTAAGTTGGTCTCATCATTCCATGTTTGGATATAGCCCCAATACAAATATTCTTTTCGATTTGACAAATTGGACCAGGTTATATTAGCCTATGATTAGGAAACAAACAAAAATTCTTCCCGTTTTCACATTTTTACCGAATTGAATTGTATTTGGATTGAAGGTGGGATGTACCATATAGTCGGCCCTTACCCTTTACCCTTTCCTTACCTGTTATCCTTGTCTTAGTATAACATGAACTAGGGAAACATATTTTGCCAATCATCATGTAACAATCCAAAATTTTTTTATTTATTTGTGTAGACCAGACTAGTAAACATGTTAGAATGAAGAGTAAATTCACGATTTGAACTCTATTATTCGTATTTGTTTGGATGAAATTGCGTCACTTGGTCACTTAGGACTGCTACCAGTGTTACATCACACCTCCGACTAGTTTCACTTACAAAGTGTAAAGATCATACCACGGCATCTACTACCTATCTCTAAACAAGAGGTTGTCCTTATTAAACAAATCTGAAAATTTGAAGGAATAGTGAATCCTTCATTTTTCATTTCTACCCTATTTTTTACCGAATACATCGCCCGCAGTAGCCTTATAGGATTCCATCTTGTTGTCTCTTTTCTACAACAGAAGAAGTGTCATGTTTTCACACAGAAAATTATTTGTGCACTTCAACGGCACCATGTTCTTCTATCAACCTTTACTTTGGAAATGTTCCTTCACTCAATCGATTAGCAGCTTAGTCATCCACAAGTCATTCAGTAGAATATCTTAGATAATTAGTCAACTTCCCGAAGGCGGTCTGCTGTTCATCTGCCACTAACACCCTCAGGAACTTGTCAGCTATCTAGTCTAAATGTATGTGCAAAGGCCATATAAATCTGCTTCTATTTGTGTTCGCGCTTGTATACTGCTCCACGTTTAAAACCTTTTCATTGCATAATCCTACACAATTGTCTCCACGTTTGTGACAATGATGGCGTTATCAATTAATTTCGCTAAGTGCAAACTTAAAATCATAAGTCAATGTAAACACTCGCACGCGTTGCCAATTAATGAACGTAGGTAGAGACTCGACTAGTCAAGAATAATTCCCACAGATTGAAGTCATAATAAATACCAGAGGGCAACACCTCACCCAGGTTTGCCGACTTCTGACACTTTCGTATAAAATACTATCAATAACAAAGCATAGGAAACAGATAACCCAGATGTTATTAAAAAGTAATCATGTGTCACTGGTCCTTGATAGACGAGTAATATCCGCATTGGATTTATTGTCACATCAGGAGCAAGCATGTGATATGCGACCAGCTTAGGTTGGCATTAATAGCATGGAATGTTTTCGCTTCCTTGGAATTTTATGGATTTGAATTCAATAAATCTTAGAAAATCTAAAACAAAAGTGCTTGTGGCTGCTGTATTTTTTATGTATATGTATGTGTGCTATAAAAAATGTACAATGTAAGCACTTAACTAAACAAATTCAAAATTTACATTGAACATAAATCTTTATCGATGTGGGGAAGTCTCCGCAAGGAAATATTTCTATTCCGGAATAGTCAGCAGCTTGAATTGATTTCAAATTACCATATAAATGTTACTTAGGTCTGGCCGTTTACGAGCTAAACACTTCACGGTCAGATTAGAGCGTATGGAATAGTAACAAATAATCTTTAATGGCTGGAAAAAATGGCTATCAAACTTACTGTCATCAAAAACAAATCGTATAAAATTATATCATCTGCAGTAATGGTTATAAATAAGGCAATTAAACAGGGAATTCTGTTTGTCTGGCATGAATTCTATATAGCCTTCGAAATGGAATTAAATCTACAGTATTCTGGTACTTCTACTGCGAAGGGAGCTGATCTATGATCGTAAAATAAAAAAAAAAACAAGTAAAGAAAGTTAAAGTCGGGCGTGGCCGACTATATGATACCCTATACTTAGTCATTATACCCTATTGTGTAGGATATATATATATATATATATATATATATATATATATATATATATATATACATATATATATACTAGATGAACCCCCGCCCGCTTCGCCAGGCAGAAAGACAGACGGAAATTAAAATCAGGTTTCATATTGTTTTTTCTTGTGGTCGGTAATATATGTACCAATTATAATAAAGGTACTTCCCTGAGATACTAAAAAAATGGTTATTTTCCATGGAGAATATTGAAGATCAGAATTTAAGTTTACGGCGAAAAAAGGAAGAATTGTCAAAAATCAATTTGATTTTTGGTTGAGTGTGAATCTCCTCCTTTCCATTACCAAAACAAAGTACTTCCTAAACTGGAATTGGAATATACTACATTCAAAACACGTAGAAAGTGTATCAAATTGTACACTAATCAAACAACACAAAAACTAAAAAATTAATATAATTTCTGTTTTCTTGACTTTTTTGTAACCTTTCTTTGCTATTGTGCTAAGAAAATCCACAGAAAACGTGAAATTTAAATCAAAAATTCCCCAACTTTCAAATCCCGCCCACTTGTATCTTTTTTAAGCAGTTTACAACTAAATTAACTCACACAACTATATAGGAATCTCGGTGTCGAATATATTATAAAAGAGGTTTTAATTTCATATGGGAAGGGTCACGCCCACTTTCCGCCCATCTCTGGACAACTATTTACACTTGATCTACTTACACAAATTTTCAGCACTCTTGGTGTTATAGAACTGACAGTATTCGATAATAAGTTTTAACTTCGTATGGGAGGTGCTACGCCCACTTTTCCAATACCGCCCATTTTTGGCACAACTATGCACATTGATGCTAGATGCACTTACACAAAATTACAGCTCTCTAGGTGTCATTGAACTGACAATATTCAATAATAGGTTTTAACTTCGTATGGGAGGTGCCACGCCCACTTTTCCAATACCGCCCATTTTTGACACAACTATGCACATTAATGCTAGACGCACTTACACAAAATTAGAGCACTCTAAGTGTCATAGAACTGACAATATTCAATAATAGCTCTTAACTTCGTATTGAAGCGCCACGCCCACTTTTCCAATACCGCACATTTTTGGCACAACTACGCATGTTTATGCTAGATGCACTTACACAAAATTACAGCACTCTAGGTGTCATAGAAGTGACAATATTCAATAATAGGTTTTAACTTCGTATGGGAGGTGAAACGCCCACTTTTCCGATACCGCCCATTTTTGGCACAACTATGCACATTGATGCTAGATGCACTTACACAAAATTACAGCACTCTAGGTGTCATAGAACTGACAATATTCAATAATAGGTTTTAACTTCGTATGGGAGGTGCCACGCCCACTTTTCCGATACCGCCCATTTTTGGCACAACTATGCACATTGATGCTAGATGCACTTACACAAAATTTCAGCACTCTAGGTGTCATAGAACTGACAATATTCAATAATAGGTTTTAACTTCGTATGGGAGGTGCCACGCCCAATTTTCCAATACCGCCTCTTTTTGACACAGCTATGCACATTGATGCTAGATGCACTTACACAAAATTTCAGCACTCTATGTGTCATAGAACTGACAATATTCAATAATAGGTTTTAACTTCGTATGGGAGGCGCCACGCCCACTTTTCCTATACCGCCCTTTTTGAACCCAACTGTGCAGACTAATAATTAGTGTACCTTCACAAAAATGCAAGACTCTAGCTGCAACAGTATTCTGAATATGCTAATTTATAAAAAACGAATAAATCCCCAAATTGTGTGGGAGGTGCCACGCCCACGTAAAATGTCAAAAAATTATATAGCCTATTTTCACCACCGGTTCAACATGAACATACTGTGAAAATTTCAAGAAGATCGGTTCAGTAGTTTAGGCTGCTATAAGGAACAAACAAACAAACAAACAAACAAACAAACATACAAACACAGATTCATTTATATATATATATAGATATCTGAACTCATCTGACCCATTTTCACCAGAGCTGTTTTTAGTTGAAATATAAGTTGTTTTGCCAAATTTGAAGAAAATCTGTCAAAGTTTGTGGTTTCTAGAGCGGAAGGAGTTAAATCGGAGGAGACATTTGTATGGGAGCTATATATAAATCTGAACCGATCTATCCTATTTTTACCAGAGCTGTTTTAGTTAAAATATACGGCGTCTTGCCATATTAGAGGAAAATCTGTTGAAATATGTGGTTTATAGAGCGGAAAAAGTAAAATCGGAAGCAACATTTGTATGGGAGCTATATCTAAATCTGAACCGATTTGCTTCAAATTAAATAGCGTTCGTCCTTATTCCATAAAACTTCCTTGTGCAAAGTTTCATTTAGTTCTAACAACAATTGCGACCTGGACTTTGATTACAAGAATAGTTGGACAGACGGACGGACATCGCTAAATCGACTCAAAAAGTGATTCTAAGTCGGTATAATAAACGATGGGTCTATCTCGTTTCCTATTGGGTGTTACAAACAAATGCACAAAGACATTATACCCTGTGGTATAGGGTATAAAAATAACAAGTAAGGATAGGCTAAAGTCGGGCAGGGCCGGCTATATGACACACTCCTCTTTCTATCCGAATACAATTCAATTCGGTAAAAAGTAAAAAACGGGAAGGAGTTTTGTATGTTTCATAATCATAGGCTAATATGACCTGAACTAATTGGTCAAATCGAGAAGAATATATGTATCGGGGCTATATCCAAACATGGAATATAGGTTCAATAGGTTCTTCCAGTTAAAGTATAACGTGTTATGCTCAATTTGAAGAAATTCGGTGAAAATACGTGGTTTCTGGGGCGGAAAAATCAAGCCGGGAGCTATATATAAATCTGAACAGATCTGACTCATTTTCACCCTGTGTGTTTCTAGTGGAAATATAAGATATTTTGCCAAATTTGAAGAAAATATTTTAAAATATGTGGTTTCTAGAGCGGAAATACTCAAATTGAGAGCGAAATTTGTATGGGAGCTATATATGAATCTGAACCGATCTAACCTATTTTCGCATGGGTGTTTCTAGTGGAAAGATAAGACGTTTCGCCAATTTTGAAGAAGATCTGCTAAAATATGTGGTTTCTACAGCAGAAATTTGAATGGGAACTATATATAAATCTGAACCGAAGTAACTATTTTTCACCATACGTGTTCCTAGATTAAATATAAGATGTTTTGCCAAATTTGAAGATAATCTGATAAAATATGTGGTTGCTAGAGCGGAAATAATCAAATTGAGAGCGAAATTTCTATGGATGATATATATAAATGTGAACCGATCTGACCTATTTTCGCCATTGGTGTTTCTTGTTGAAATATACGATGTTTTGCCAATTTTGGTGAAAATCTGTTAAAATATCTGGTATCTAGAGAGAAAAGAGTCAAATCGGGAGTGAAATTCGTATGGGGGCTATATCTAAATCTTAACCGAATTTCTTCAAATTAAATAGCGTTCGTCCTTGTCCCGAAAAACTTCGTTGTGAAAAGTTTCGTTTGATTCTGTCTACAATTGCGACCTGTATCGTGATTACATCAGACGGACATTGCTAAATCGACTCAAAAAGTGATTCGAAGTCGATCGGTATAATTAATCTATCTCGCTTCCTTTTGGGTGTTACAAACAAATGCACAAAGACACAATACTCTCGTGGAGTGTATAAATATACTGTAAACGACAATATTTTGTAGAATTTAAAAATTTTTATCGTTTAGAAAACATTTGGAATTAGGGGTATAAAAACCGTAATTCCATAAATCTCTAGAACGCTGTTATCTTTACAATTTTTTTCAGAATTCTTTATATACCTTCTAATATACGAGCGCAGTGGTTCAGAATCAAATTCCAGCGGCCAAAATTCAATAACTTTTGTTCTAGTAAACATTTTTGAGTTGTGTACAAAATTGACGGCTTTCAAAGTTTTGTTGGTCCAAAGTCATACAATTTTTAACAAAAAGTATTTTTTAAAATATTTATTACAAACAAACTTGATTTGGAACAAACTTAGTTTTGGCGCCATAATAAAGGTGAGAAACCATAATTTATAAAAATAAATTTTTTCAATAAAATATAATGTTTAAATTTTCAAAATCTGAAGAAGATGAATTCTGTAATACAAAACAAAATTATCTGCTTATACGTAAAAAAATGTTAAAATCATAAAAACAAAAAAATAGAAATTTTACTTTTCCTTAAAATCGAAAAATACAAAAACTAGTTGGCCTAATTTCTAAAATATATCCGATTGGCCGATTTCTCATTGTTAATATCTCACACAATCCTTGGGTCCGTGTTTAACTCAAAAATAGAACAAAAGTTATTGAATTTTGGACGATGGATTTAGATTCTGAACTACTGGTCCTATGTCTTAAGACGTAATTGAAGTTTTTCAAGCCAGTTCAAGACAAATTCAAAACATTTATCCCTTATACTCCAGATATTAATTTAAAAGAAATTATCGAAGTATTATTTAACCCATAAAATAATCAAACTATTCACAAATCTCCTTCTACATATTCCATCAATACACTTGTGGTTACTCTGAGGAATTAACTCCATGCCTTGATCATGTGTTCGTGCAACAAGGCTGCAGTGTTGATCATATGCCAACTATTTATTGAGCACACTTCCCAACTTTTAATGTGTTATAAATTGGAAGTAACATATATATAGCATTTTTACAACATTTATTTAAGGGAATGTCCTCCGGGAGACAAATATAAAATTCGCCCAGAAAAATATCTATTTATGTGTACATTTTATAACAAAATTGGCTTTTTGGTTTTCACTGCCACAAATGTCCGTTGAATTTCCGCAATTTCGTACACTCTTACCCGAATCCTCAGGCATCCCTATGCCCTCTGCTGGTGACACTTTAATCCTTTTTTAACAAGTTTTCTAAATTACATTTCCGTTAAAGATATTAAATCTTAACTGCTGACAACTTCATCCAATATGTTGGCTGTTGTGGTCCTGGTTGGCCTTCGTTGTCGTAGCAGCATCGGCATCGGCAGCAGTGACAGAGTCAGCTTCAGTTTGTTATGATTTGTCCTTAAAGTTGTACGTCTCTAATTGCAAGAATACCTTCAAAACACTTCCGACCACAAATTCGTTAGTTGTATTTTAGGCGATGCGGTGTGGAGTGTGAAGGAGAGAAATTTTCCGGCCGGGTGTTCGTTCTAATGGAATTTTACATTTCAACACTTTTTGTCAGATAAGTTGTTGTCTTAGTTTGTGAAAATTTGCCAGGAACTGTAGGAAATCTATTTAAACAATTAAGAGATTATGGTCAGCGATGCAGAAAATGTAGGTAGATAGATGCTCACTTTAATTACAAAATAATTACAATTTTCAATTTGCTCTGCCGACATTTGCTGAAAATGCTGAAATCTTTGAAGTGATGCAATTTGCAATTTTAGGTTTTACAAGTAAACTGTATGGAAAGTGCATGAAATCACACGGAACAATGAATGATGTTCTTGGAGCGATTTGGCCAAGACATTTAATATTTGTTTATAATGGATAATAAGGAGCAGTAAGTTTTCAATGATATAACTGAGAGTCAGGCAATTATATAAGCAGCAGAAGCACAGTTAGTATTGCTGTGATTAGTCAAGATGGTATATCTATTTGGAACAACATGTCCTCTTTACGATGCCATCAATATTACTTTTCTACTAATTTTAGTGACGAGATGTACAACCCAGATATCCATATTTTGGAATCTGTTAAATCTACACTAAGACAAGTAAGGAAAGGCTAAAGTCGGGGGGGACGACTATATGATACACTCCTCTTTGTATTTGGAGAATTTTTGTGTCCTGTAAATGTATGTGTTTGACAAAAAATGTTAATAGGAAAGGACATTTGTATGGTGGTGTATTGAAACGTGGGACGAAATAGGTGAAATATAATATGTATAATATAACCGATAAACATTTGGGAACAACATTTGTATTGGGGCTATATCTAAATCTGAACCAATCTTACCACTTTCACCATAGGTGCTTTTAGTTAGATTATAAGATGTTTTGCCAATTTTAAAGAAAAATCGGGTATTGTACTGTGTATTGTATTGTGGTTTCTAAAGCGGAAAATGTCAAATCGGGAGCGACATTTGTATGTGGGCTATATCTAGGTGTGAACCGATATTACCCACTTTCTGCAAAGGTATTTCTAGTTGGATTATAAGAAGTTATGCCAAATTTAAAGAAAATCGGGTACAATATGTGGTTTCTAGAGCGGAAAAAGTCAAATCAGGAGTGACATTTGTATGGGGGCTATATCTAAATCTGAACCTATTTTACCCACTTTCAGCATAGCTCTTTCTAGTTACATTATAAGGTGTTAAGCCAAATTTGAAAAAATCGGGTACAATATGTGGTTTCTAGAGAGGAAAATGTCGAATCGGGACCGACATTTGTATGGGGCTATATCTAAATATGAACCAATCTTACCCACTTTCTGCATAACTGTTTCTAGTTGGACATTGGTAAATCGACTCAGAAAGTTATTCTAAGCCGATCTGTATAATAAACGATGGGTCTAACTCGTTTCCTTTTGGGGTTTACAAACAAATGCACAAAGACATAATACTCTCGTGGAGTGTATAAAAAATGTGTGGTGTTCACTGAATTTAAATTAACTCTAATTTACAGAAATTGAACTAAAGCAATATTTCCTTATCATGTTCAAACTTGGAAGTACGACACATAGAGCAATAATTTCATATAAGCTGCGAAAAAAATTATAAGGGATAGAGCTAGGACCTTAAAATTTCGCACACATTCCTTATAGCGTCAAATTAGATCAAACAAGTAAGGAAAGGCTAAAGTCGGGCGGGGCCGACTATATAATACCCTACACCACTCCCTGCGTATGTACCTCGCATTGATTACTAAACCCAGGTATTTCATGGGAGCAATTTTATGTAGTTCATACAAATTATATAAATTATATTCATATAATTTATATGCTATAAATTCATCTTTAGTCAAATTTAACGAATATGGTAAATAATATGATAATTGATACAATTGTCCATTGCAATTCAATTCGGTAAAAAAGTGAAATCGGGAAGGATTTTTGCATCCTGTAAATGTATGTGTTTGACAAAAAATGTTAAATCGGAAAGGACATTTGTATGGGGGTATATTGAAACCTGGAACGATGTGACCCGCTTTCACCATGTCTGTTTATTGGTGAAATATAATATGTAAAGTTTATCCAAAATCGGTTAAACATTCGGGAGCAACATTTGTATGAGGGCTATATCTAAATCTGAACCGATCTTACCCACTTTCAGCATAGGTTTTTTTGTTGGATTATAAGATGTTGTGCCAATTTTAAAGAAAAACGGGTACAATATGTGGATTTTAGAGCGGAAAAAGTCAAATCGGGAGCGAAATTTGAATGGGGGCTATATCTAAATCTGAACCGATCATACCCACTTTCAGCATAGGTGTTTCTAGTTCGATTATAAAATGTTGTGCCAATTTTAAAGAAAATCGGGTGCAATATGTGGTTTCTAAAGCGAAAAATGTCAAATCGGGAGCGACATTTGTATGGGGGCTATATCTAAATCTGAACCGATCTTTCCCAATTTTTTCATACGTGTTTCTAGTTCGATTATAAGATGTTCTGCAAATTTAAAGAAAATCGGGTACAATATGTCTTTTCTAGAGCGGAAAAAGTCAAATCGGGAGCGACATTTGTATGGGGGCTATATCTAAATCTGAACCGATCTTAGCCAATTTCCGCATACGTGTTTCTAGTTCGATTATAAGATGTTCTGCAAAATTTGAAGAAAATCGGGTACAATATGTCGTTTCTAGAGCGGAAAATGTCAAATCGGGAGCGACATTTGTATGGGGGCTATATCTAAATCTGAACCGATCTTACCCAATTTTTGTATACGTATTTCTAGTCCGATTATATGATGTTCTGCAAAATTTAAAGAAAATCGGGTACAATATGTCGTTTCTAGAGTGGAAAATGTCAAATCGGGAGAGACATTTGTATGGGAGCTATATCTAAATCTGAAACGATCTTACCCAATGTTTGCATACGTGTTTCTAGTTGGATTATAAGATGTTCTGCAAATTTAAAGAAAATCGGGTACAATATGTTGTTTCTAGAGCGGAAAATGTCAAATCGGGAGCGACATTTGTATGGGGGCTATATCTAAATCTGAACCGATCTTAGCTAATTTTAGCATAGGTGTTTCAAGTTCGATTATAAGCTGTTGTGCAAAATTTAAAGAAAATCGGGTACATTATGTCGTTTCTAGAGCGTAAAATGTCAAATCGGGAGCGACATTTGTATGGGGGCTATATCTAAATCTGAACCGATCTTAGCTAATTTTTGCATACGTGTTTCTAGTTGGATTATAAGATGTTGTGCCAAATTTAAAGAAAATCGAGTATAATATGTCGTTTCTAGAGCGGAAAATGTCAAATCGGGAGCGACATTTGTATTTGGGCTATATCTAAATCTGAACCGATCTTACCAAATTTTTGCATACGTGTTTCTAGTTCGATTATAAGATGTTGTGTCAAATTTAAAGAAAATCGGGTACAATATGTCGTTCTAGAGCGGAAAATGTCAAATCGGGAGCGACATTTGTATGGGGGCTATATCTAAATCTGAACCGATCTTACCCAATGTTTGCATACGTGTTTCTAGTTGGATTATAAGATGTTCTGCCAAATTTAAAGAAAATCAGGTACAATATGTTGTTTCTAGAGCGGAAAATGTCAAATCGGGAGCGACATTTGTATGGGGGCTATATCTAAATCTGAAACGATTTCCTCCAAATTCAATACCAATGGTCCTTGGCCAGAAAAAATAACTTCTGCCAAGTTTCATGACAATCGGACAACAAGTGCGACCTGTAGAGTGCGAACAAACTTAGATGGACAGCAGACGGACGGACGGACGGACGGACTGACAGACGGACAGACAGACATCGTTAAATCGACTCAGCTGGTGATTCTAAGCCGATCGGTATACTTAAAGGTGGGTCTAGCTCGATTATTTCTTGGTGTTACAAACATTTGGCGCGAAACTAACTTATAATACCATAGACCACGAAGTGGTGTAGGGTATAAAAATATAATAAATGTCTAACCTCTGTGTGTGTTAGCAAGTGTTGAAGTGTAGAATTCATGAAAATGAGATTCCATCGAAATACTTTCCTTTAAAATTCCGATTGGTGACAGATAATTAACATCTGACCAGCCAAATTCTCTTTGAAAATTAAAAATTTCCGTAATCAAATTTTTCTCATGATGAGCCAACTTATCAACAAAATTTCGAAGAAGATGTAGAGCATATTTCCCAATGGGAACGATGGAAGACGCACTATAGATGTACCGATTCGAGTACCTCTTCGTCGGAGTCTTAATATTCTTATTCACACACTGCCGGATAACCTTTCTTTCACAAACCTCAAGCTCTCTGGCAACCGTCGGAGAAATGCTAAACCATATAGGAAAGGCGTATAACAAAATCGGTCTTATACATACTTTATATATCAAAAGTTTTGTTGCAATAGGTAAATATTTACTCCTCAATAGGCGCGCGAATGATCCCTTGATCCTGCTAGCCTTTTTCAGAACTATTCGTGCATGTATCGGCCCAATATTTACCCGCGTTCGCATGTCATAAAACCTTACATCCCTAAAGTATTCTTTAAATAAATTTTCCAAAATACATTAACAGAGAACAACAATGGAAGTATTGTTTCATTTTTGGCTTAGAAGGTTTTACCATTTCGGTATTTAAATCGATGTTTAAGCAGAATATTCTTTCTAAAATGAATAAATAAGACAACAGTTTCACAATATTTGTAAATGCCGAGGCATCGGTCGGCCTCGCGAATATAGTTTTATACTGTAAAAATTACCAATACGAAATAAATACAACCTTCAGTTAAAAGTGTAATTACACTTTGTGTTGTCATTTATTTTGGTATATTTATTTGTATATTACACTTTTTAAAATTCAATTTTTAATTACACTTTTTTAAACGTAAAATATCACCTCAAGAACTCCTATTTTCTTCGAACTGAACGAAATTTCAATACGATACATTGTTTCCGAAATAAAATAGCCTATATTCTGATGAAATTTTCAGTTATTTTAGCATTAATGTACTTTGAATGCATCCACAGCTAAATTTAGTCGCGATATCGGCAAAATCTTTTAGTATATGCTTAATAAATGTAATCAATAAAAGCGAGATTTTGGCACATGAAATTTGGGAGTTTTTGCCGCTGATAATACGCTGTGCGACGCATTCATATCAAAGCTTATCGCTCTTGGTGATGGTAGTGACCTCTCTCGATTTCTATCGAGCTTCCTCAGTGATCGCTCTATACATGTTGCATATGTTAACTGCAGCAGTACCACATGGCTCCGTCCCTTTTTCTTATTTTCAGTGACGACCTCTTGGATCGGACTTCGAATCCAATCTACTCATTCGCGGATGACAGCAACCTCTGTCATTCATACTCATTCGATCATAGACCAAGTCGTCAAGAAATTGCGTCAAACGGCGATTGTTGGATGTGTCACTTAGCCAGGATTTGCTGGCCATTTCCGAATTCAGTCAAGTAAATAGAGAAGATTTTAATCCACGTAAGACCCCGTGCTCTTTGTTGTCTCACAAGCGATTTTCCATCACAAGGCCTGAAAATACCCATAAAACCGTTAATATTTTAGAGTATTTAAGCATGTCTTTTCAATATGTCTGCTTGTATTTACTTGATATTGGGTATAGGGGCTGAAAAGAGGTAAAAAGATATAAAATGGTACCTATCAAACGACAACGGCTAGAAACACCAAATTCAGTGTGTACATTCCTCTAATTGAGTAAATACACTATATAAAAGTATCTTTTCCAAATTCTCACTTTGATGTGGTAAAATGTTAATAAATAAAATAAATCAATAATGTTATTCGGTGTAAACATTGCTCTGATTGCGTAGATAAGTTAAATTAGGGGTGAAATGGAAAAAGAGAATAAAAAACTTATTAACCAAATGGCGGCAGCTAGAGCTATGCAATTAGGAGTATACATTCCTCTGACTGCGTAGACATGAAAAATAAAAAGGTTTTTCCAAAATTCGTAATTTCAAGAGATATGATCGGAACAGAGGGGTGAAAATGGTACCAATTAAACGGCTGCGGTTAGAATGATAAAATTGGGTGTGTACATTCCTCGAAGACACGTAAAATAAAGAGATTTTCGAAATTCGTAATTTTGAGGGGGTAAACTTGGGATAAACATGGTACCAACTAAATGGCCGCAGCTAGAATTATGGAATTCGGTGTAGACATTCCTCTGGCTGCATAGACTCGCAAAATAAAAAGATTTTTCCAAATTCGTACCTTTTATACCCTACACCACTTCGTGGACTAGGGTATTATAAGTTAGTTTCGTGCCAAATATTTGTAACGCCAAAAAATAATCGAGATAGACCCACCTTTAAGTATACGGATCGGCTTAGAATCACCAGCTGAGTCGATTTAACGATGTCTGTCCGTCCGTCCGTCTGCTGTCCATCTAAGCTTGTTCGCACTCTACTGGTCCGATTGTCATGAAACTTGGCAGAAGTTATTTTTTCTGGCCAAGGACCATCGGTATATAGATATCGGTTCATATTTAGATATAGCCCCCATACAAATGTCGCTCCCGATTTCACTTTTTCCGCCCTATAAAGCACATATAGTACCCGATTTTCTTAAAATTTAGCTTAACACCTTATAACCAAACTAGAAACAACTATGTAGAATGTGGGTAAGATCGGTTCAGATTTAGATATAGCCCCTATACAAATGTCGCTCCCTATTTCACTTTTTCCGCTTTAGAAACCACATATTGTACCTGATTTTCTTTAAAATTGGCGCAACATTTTATAATCGAACTAGAAATACCTATGCAGAAATTAGGTAAGATCGGTTCAGATTTAGATATATCCCCCATACAAATGTCGCTCTCGATTTGACATTATCCGCTCTGGAAACCACATATTGTGTAGGGTATTATATAGTCGGCCCCGCCCGACTTTAGCCTTTCCTTACTTGTTTTATTTTTTATTTATTTTTTGAGATATAAGATATAATATAAGCATATTTATTTTTTGAATTGACTTAATAGTCTTGACTTATAAGCGAGGTTTGAAATAATAAAAGTATTACCTTTATTTATAAAATTATTTCTTCAATGTTTGTATTTGCTTTGGTTTGGCTATTAAAAAAATATAATTTTCCTTTAATATTACAGCACTTCTACGAAAATCGACTATCTCTGTTGAGTGAAATCCATGGTGGAGGGTATATAAAGTTCTGTCAGTCCGCCGTTTATTCACATTTTAAGAGGGAGCATTTAACATGGCTGTTAATGCTAAACTAATACAGATAGAAGAATGAAATTAGAAATATTTTTAACGGATATCCTCCTCTTTTATTTGACACATACAACGGTATCATAAGGTGTGAATAAGTATTTAAAATAATTTTGTGTAAAATTGTATCCTTTGGATTTTTGTAGTCCTCTGAAAGGGCAGAGGTACATATATCATCCGGTTCAAGTGTAATATGGACTGTCGGTGTAATCTCACAGATTCTTCACCCAATGTGTCACACTATTGTAAAAGTGTTAACAAATCGAACCCAGACATATATATTTTTTAACCATATATTTTTTTTAAACTGTGAAATATATATATATTATATAATATATAATATAATATATTCCTCTGTGTATCCTGTATAGTAGGATGGGTCACGAAAATAAATTGCATCAGTCATCCTCAGAAATGAAGATTAGATTGTTTAACGATGATTTGCAAAATATTTTGTCACTGGGTCAACCAATTATTGAGCTAAATGCTCCTGAAAACACCTCTAAAAATCATGTTTTTCACGTGTAATTATGTCTTTGTGCATTTGTTTGTAACACCTAAAAGGAAGCGAGATAGATCCATTGTTAATTATTTCGATCGACTTAGAATCACTTTTTGAATCGATTTAGCAATGTCCGTCTGTCTGCCCATCTATTATTGTAATAACGAAACAGGTCGTAAATGTAAACAGAACCGAATGAAACTTTGCACAAAGAAGTTTTTTGGGATAAGGACGAACTATATTTAATTTGAAGAAAATCGGTTCAGATTTAGTATTTCACTCTCGATTGGATATTATATATTTCTTCAATATATATTATATATATTATTATATATTTTCTTCAAAATTGGCAAAACATCTTTTATTTCGACTAGAAACACCTGCGGTAAAAATGTGTTAGATCGGTTCGGATTTATATATAGCTCCCATTAAAATGTCGCTCCCGATTTGACTTTTTCTGCACTAGAAACCACATATTTTAACAGATCATCTTCAAATCTTTCAAACTATCTTATATTTAAACTAGACACCCATGGTGAAAAAGGGTCAGATCGGTTCAGATTTACATATAGCTCCCAAATAAATTTCGCTCCCAGATAGACTTCTTCCGGCCCAGAAATCACAAATTTTCACCGAATTTCTTCAAAGTGAGCATAACACGTTATATTTGAACTGGGATAACTTATTGTGAAAGTTAGTCACTTTATTCCATGTTTGGATATAGCCCCGATACAAATATTCTTTTCGATTTGACAAATTGGTCATATAAGCCTGTGATTAGGAAACATACAAAAATTCTTCGTGTTCACTTTTTTACAGAATTGAATTGTATTCGGATAGAAACTGAAGTGTATCATATAGTCGGTTCCGCCCGACTTTAACCTTTCCTTACATTTTTGTCCAAAATTTTTTCAGATTATTTCTGAATTAATAAACACTTTGAAGCAATTTAAATAAAAAAATATTCTTGTCTTAGAATAACTCATTGGTCGTATTATTGGACATTTATATTAATTTTTTTGTAGTTTTTCAATGTGACAGCCAAAAACTCATATTTATTGGCAACATTTTGTAAGGAGTTTTATGAAAACTAAATAAGAGGAATCAATGCCTTTCGAATGATGCCTAAATGATGAATATCGGACGAAAAATGACGTCACTGACTCCAAGCTGTTAAAAAAATTAATACAGCAGAGCCAAATTTGCAAATTCTTTTTACAAAAATGAGTGCTGCGACGTCAGTTTCTGTCCGATGGTCGTCATTTAGGCTTCATTCGAAAGGTATTACATGTAGCTATTTACTTTTTAAAATACTAACGCCAAATAAAATGTTTCTGTTATCACTATGAAGAAATACAAAAAAATATAATTAGACCAATATGTTACTCTAAGACAAGAATCAAAAATTATATTTAAAGTGCTTTCAAGGGTCTACTATTTCAGGAGCGTTTAGCTCACAGACGGCTTATCTAGGAACGAAATATTTTCAAAATCATAATTAAACCATCCAATTTTATTTTCGTGTGTTGACTGGAAATTGGGTTTTCTATTTGTATGGACCGCGACCCAGCCTACTGTATAGCAGCGTCGTAAAAAAATACTTATTCAATTCATTTCAGACCAAATATCATCATCACAAATTCTGTGAAATTCCAGAAATATGCTCTACTTATGACTTCGACTTCCTCGTGCGATGAATTTATATTAATGTAACGTCCTCCATTGGGAAGACATGCCTTTTGTAAATTTAATATTACTTAAACACATAAAAAAATGTACATAAAAATGGCTTTACAATATTTTTTTATGAAATAATATCCTTTTAAAAAATCTATTATACAAAAATAAATAAATCAACATTCTGCCTGGCAGAATGCAATCATAAATAAAATATCGACAATTTGTTCCTAACGATCCTGAAACGGGACTAGGCAATACTTCAAATTTAACGAAATAAAAATTGCTCAAAAAACAGATGTCTGAACAGGACACCAGCCCGCTCGCCCGAATACAATGGCAGATTAAAGCATTCCCATTCAAGACGTTGTAAAATGAGTGGCAAAACAACAACCTTCGGCTGGCGGCGATGACAAACAACATGAAAATGAATAATCTGAAATGTAAACTGCACGTAATCAGCAGCGGCAACGACAGTAGCATCAGCGACGGTATCATTATCAGCCGGAGGGGTGGACAATAGAGCGTACCAGGTTACAAGTAAAAAAAAAAAAGTTCGCCGTACACCTTCGAATATGAAGTATTATTGAAAGGTAGTTTCAAAAAAATTTTTTTTATTTTTTTATGCCGAACGTAGGGGTCGCGCTTTTACATTTTTCTATATAACTTCTGCATTTATAAACGGATTTTAAAGTGTGATACATCGATGTTTTTGTCCGATTTTTTTGTCTTTGAAGTCATTGAGCTCAAACATGATTCATGATTTTATGCGAGCTTTAATTTTCGATTATTAGAGTGGTACATTAGGGTAGTAGCAACTGAGAAATGATGGGTAAGTACCAGAAGGGGGTGCTTGAGCTCAATGACTTCAAAGACAAAAAAATCGGCCTCGGACAAAAACATCGATGTATCACACTTTAAAATCCGTTTATAAATACAAGTTATATAGAAAAATGTAAAAGCGCGACCCCTACGTTCGGCATAAAAAAATAAATTTTTTTTTTTTGAAACTACCTTTCAATAATACTTCATATTCGAAGGTGTACGGCGAACTTTTTTTTGAGGTACGCCCTAGTGGACAAGTCTAGTCATGTGTAAAATGATATTTCCCAATACTTAATTGAATATTCGAACGGAAGTTAATATAACAACAAGTCATCTCGCTGGAGATTTGCGTAGAAGAGAAGTTCACCCTGTAGTGCTGGCGAAGCAGCCTTGAAATTTCGTACAAGCATACATACATACGTTTAAGGCTTTCGAGTCCTGCACGAGGGTGTTACATGCATACATTTTGTCTTTAATCAAAATTATGCTGATTCATACTCCCACTCGGGTGGCAGGGTGGCTGTGTAAAAATAACTTACGTTTGAATTCATTTCAATATTTTATTTCCAGAAATCATCAGAATCAGAATCTTCTGTGCGTTCATGGCTTTTTATTTAATTAAAAATTCCTGGAAATTGTCTTGGAGCCAGAAAAGAAAGCGCAGGGAAAAAAATCCACACAACAATAAGAGATTTTCACCACCAAAACAAGCAACGAAAACGAAAAAACCTACACAACAAAACGCCGGTGGTGATGATGACGATAATGATGATGGTTCCTTTCCTCTTGAGTTCGCATAAGCATCATCAGCGACCTTTAGGCCTGTTTAATGTTCTGCTTTTTTGACAGCATCTCGCCATTAAGTTTGTGACACACAAAAAACGCCGCACGGATAGAGATGTATCACCGAGTGCGAGGGTGGCACAGAGAGGAGCTGAAGTTAAATGGGACAGTTTTGGGGAATATTTAAATTGCTATAAATCGGAATAGTGAATACTATGATTGAGTAGAATATCAAGTTCCGTTTGAAATCAAATTTGAAGAAGGCTATTCTATATATTCAGTAAAAACTCGTTGAAACCATAAAATTTTTGTTTTATTTCTTAAAAGCTAGCATTTTGAAAATAGAAAAATATTCATAAATATATTTTTTAAGTTAATGTTAAAAATCAGTATTCGCCGTGTATTATAAAATAAATGACATAAAATTTTTATATTTTGGTTTCATTTAATATATAAAAATCTCATGTCACAGTGCTGTACTCCAAAAACTTCCCTACCCTCCTACGTACAAATATTGATTTAAGTACCGGCGTGCGGTAGCACCTCGCAGTCATACCTAAATGGTAGTAGCAAGAAAAGCCAACATTTATTAAACATAATCAAAATCCACACTGCTCGTTAGCTACAGTAAGTCGTGGCAAATTCCTGCCTCAGGGTACCCATACTTTTAGTAGCTGAGGCACATGTAGGAGAGCAGCTGAAGCTATGGACTTACTGCTGCTAAAACATGTAAATGTACAACGAATAAAGAAATCGGAAGAAGCGCGCAAATTATACACTATGACAGTGACAAAAGGGTGCTGCAAGAAAGACGACAGAAACTGACAAAGGACAATAGGACAAATAACAGTGTTGATTGTTGTTAGATACAGATCAAAAAACGCGAAACTATGAAAAAACATATGTGTCAAAATAACAAGTAAAAACGACGTTAATTTCGGCCGGGCCGAACTTTATATACCCTCCACCATGAATTGCATTCCACAGAGGCTGTGGATTTTCGTAGAAGTGCAGTAGTATTACAGGAAAATATAAATATTTTAATATAGCCAAACCAAACCAAATACACATATTAAAAAATAATTTTATAAATAAATATAATATTTTTATTATTTCAAACCACGCTTATAAGGTAAGGCTACCAATACGTTTACACTATATAAATCGGAATAATACTTCAAGTCAATTAAACAAAAAATATTCTTATATGTATAATTTCAAAAAGCTTAAATACAATAAATATTGGTAGATAGTGGGAGCTACTGTTGGTTGTAAATGGTGCTATTATTTTTTGGCAACACTGGTTTAAACAGCTGAAGAAAGTTCATCGCGCGCTTCTTCCATTTTATGGTCAGTTTAATCGACCCACTGAAGCGGCTATTCGGGCTATTGTGACTAAATTTCGCACCAAATTTACATTGTTGGACATTAAACCACCATCAAGGTCAACATTTGCATGAAATAATCTTCAAACATTAAATTATATGGACCTACTATCGATTCAAATAAAGATTTCATGCATTTTTCTGAATTTTATGTGTTTTTTTGAAAAACTTTCCTATAGCTTTACAAAAATTACCCTTTATTTCCATTCTATTTTAATTCCAAAAGTACAAATTTTGAAAATCCATTATCTCATGTACATAGTACAAAATAACCTAACTTCATAAATCAACCAATTTATGCCGTAAAGGTACGAATCAGAGGAATGTATACACCGAATTTCATTATTCTAGGTGCAGCCGTTTGGTTGGTACCATTTTTATCCCTTTATTCCCATTTTACCCCTTAAAAATACGAATTTCGAAAAAAACATTTTTATATTATGTATCCAGTCAATTAGAGGAATGTACACTAGAGCGTACCAGGTTACAAGTAAAAAAAAAAAAGTTCGCCGTACACCTTCGAATATGAAGTATTATTGAAAGGTAGTTTCAAAAAAAATTTTTTTATTTTTTTATGCCGAACGTAGGGGTCGCGCTTTTACATTTTTCTATATAACTTCTGCATTTATAAACGGATTTTAAAGTGTGATACATCGATGTTTTTGTCCGATTTTTTTGTCTTTGAAGTCATTGAGCTCAAACATGATTCATGATTTTATGCGAGCTTTAATTTTCGATTATTAGAGTGGTACATTAGGGTAGTAGCAACTGAGAAATGATGGGTAAGTACCAGAAGGGGGTGCTTGAGCTCAATGACTTCAAAGACAAAAAAATCGGCCTCGTCGAGACAAAAACATCGATGTATCACACTTTAAAATCCGTTTATAAATACAAGTTATATAGAAAAATGTAAAAGCGCGACCCCTACGTTCGGCATAAAAAAATAAAAAATTTTTTTTTGAAACTACCTTTCAATAATACTTCATATTCGAAGGTGTACGGCGAACTTTTTTTTTGAGGTACGCCCTAATGTACACATCGAATTTCGTGTTTCTAGCTGTTGTCGTTTAATATGTACCATTTATATCCCTCTTTGCCCCATTTCACCCCCTACGAATAGAAATCACTTTATGGTGCACGTTTTTGTTAAAGGGGAAGGCGCATATCCAATATCAAGTAAGTACAAGCAGACATATTGAAAAAATATGCTTAAATACTCTAAAATATTGAGGGGTTATTATGGGTATTTTTAATTCTTGTGAGGAAAAAAATTCCCCTTTGGGCCGATTTCGCCCAGTTTCAATCCCAAGCGATCAACGACTATAAGAGGCATTTATGGAAAATTTGGACTTCCTAGCTCTTTTCGTTTAGATGTTATCATACTCTCAACAGACGGACGGACATGGCTAGATCGTCTTAGAATTTTATGACGATCAAGAATATATACATATATAGAGTCCAAATACCTTTTTTTTGAAATGCTATAAAAAAACTACTGAATATTTTCTCAAATTTTATCTTTTTTTATTTGAAAGTACAATCCTTCCGGTTAATAATGAAAATAATTTCATTCAAATGGCTGCTGAGGGCACCCCACAAATAATAGTCCAACGGTTGAATAGTTGAAAAAAAAAAACGTTAGATGGCGGACCCTACACTTTATAGGGTCTCAGGTCGATATATCAAGGTGTTACAAACGGAATGACAAAGTTATTATACCCACTTCCAGGAGGTGGGGGTATAAAAAAATCCCGATGGAATTGCGTTTTGGAAAGCCATGCAAAGAATATGGCAAAAATGGTCCTAAGTATTCCAAAACGGCTTAAAGCAGTTATAGAGAACAGAGGACGAGCGACAAAGTACTAAATAATATTGAAATATGTTTATGCTAGATCTAAAAATGAATTTCTTTTTTTTTGTCTTACTCCAATACGCTGTGAAATTGTGTTTTGTTGATTTTTATGAATTAATGTTTTATTCACATTTTTACACAACATACTATGACTGAAATAAATATGCTTTAATGATTTTTTCACTCGTTTGCGTTTTGTCTGAAAGCGTAGCTCGCATACTAAATTCGCTCCCGGTTTGATTATTTCTGCTCTAGAAATCACACAATTTAATATATTATTCTCAAATTTGGAACAAGATCTTTTATTTTATCTAAAAATATCTGGGGTGAAAATGGATCATATCGTTTCACATTTATATATATCTCCCACACGAATTTCGCCCCCCGTTTTGACTTTTTCTGCTCTAGAAAGCACATATCTTAAACGATTTTCTTCAAATTTAGCACAACACCTTACAGGAACATCTATGGTTCAGGCGCTTCAGATCGATTCAGATTTATATAGCTCCCATACAAATGTCACCCCAGGTTTGAATTTCCCGGTCCAAAAACAACATATTTTAGATGATCTTTTTCAAATTTGCCAATATTTTAATTGGAAGCACGTATGGTGGAGGTGCACTCAGAAAAATACTAAAGATTTTTACAAATTCGTACTATTTTACTTCTAATGCAGAAATGGGTAGAATCATGAAGTTAGGCTATATTGCACTGTGAGATAATGGATTTTCAAAATTTGGATTCTTTGAAGATTGCTGTCTTATATTTACTTTTTGATTTGACTTGAAGTATTATATCGCTATCTATATAGTATAAACATATTGATAGCCTTGCCTTATACGCGTAGTTTAAAATTAAATTAAAATTTTATAATTATTTATTTATAAAATTATTTTATCGATATTTATACACTCCACGAGAGTATTATGTCTTTGTGCATTTGTTTGCAACACCCAAAACGAGGAGAGATAGACCCATAGTTAATTATACCGATCGACTTTGAATCACTTTTTGAATCGATTTAGCAATGTCTGTCTGTCCGTCTGTTTGTCCATCTATTTTTGTAATCACGATACAGGTCGCAATTGTTGACAGAACCAAACGAAACTTTGCACAACGAAGTTTTTCAGGACAAGGACGAACGCTATTTAATTTGAAGAAAATCTAATCTAGATACCACATATTACAACAGATTTTCTTCAAAAATGGCAAAACATCTTAATTTAAATTAGGAACAGCTGTGGTGAAAATAGGTCAGATCGGTTCAGATTTTTATATAGCTCCCGTACAAATTTGGCTCCCGATTTTACTTTTTCTGCTCTAGAAACCACATATTTTAACAGATATTCTTCAAATCTTGCAAAACATCTTATATTTAAACTAGGGACAAATGTGATGAAAATAGGTCAGATCGGTTCAGATTTATATAGCCCCAATTTAAATTTCGCTCCCGATTTGACTTTTTCCGCTCCAGAAACCACATATTGTATCAGATTGTCTTCAAATGAGGCGAAGTATTTGTACTAGAAGTAGCCATGGTGCAAATGGGTCAGATCGGTTCAGATTTATATACAGCCCCCACACAAATTTTCACTCCCGATTTCACTTTTTCCACTGTATGAAGCACATATTTTAACAGATCTTCTTCAAATCTTGCCATGGTGAAAATGGGTCAGATCGGTTCAGATTAACATATAGCTCCCATAAAAATTTCGCTCCCGTATTGAATTTTCCGCCCCAGAAACCACATATTTTCACCGAATTTCTTCAAATTGATTGTGAAAGTTAGTCACTTCATTCCATGTTTGGATATAGCCCCGATACGAATATTCTACTCGATTTTTAGTCTGTGATTAGAAAACATACAAAAATTCTTCCCGTTTTCACTTTTTTACCGAATTAAATTGTATTCGGATAGAAAGTCGAGTGTATCATATAGTCGGCCCCGCCCGACTTTAGCCTTTTCTTACTTGTTTCATTTGTCTTTGTTTGGCTATATTAAAAAATTTAACATTTTCCCGTAATGTTACTGCATTTCTACAAAAATCGACAGACTCCGTAGAACGCAATCAACAGTATATAAAATTCGGCCCGGCCGAATTTATCGCCGTTTTTACTTGTTTGTTTTAAAAATTTTAAGTTGACAAAATTTATTGCTTCTGGCGATAGTTTGCTCTTTTGTACAATTTTAGAAATTTCGAAATCTTGATATTTTTAACAAATGCAAAATTGGGACAATTACCCATTTTGTATGGATGGATTTTTTGGCCGATTTTTCATTAAATTTTCATTTCGTCGTAATTTCGCACCCCAAAACTTTTTCGTTGTGTTCAATTATCTATCATGCCATCTGGATGAGACTTTCGGTCTCTGACGACAGAAACCGAACACAAAAATAATCATAATGGCTTTAATTCTCTTGGCGCATATGTTGGCTGTTTAGTTAGTTAGTATTTTTTCCTGCTACGGTACAGATTTTACTTAGAGCGGTCGTTGTCGTTGGTGTTTTAGCTGTTGACTCCCCTTACCATTTTATTATCGCCTGCAAAATATATTCACGTTGGTGTTGTAGTTGTTGCTGCTATTTTATGATACGACGCGGGCCTCTTCTTGATATTTTACATAAATTCTAGCTTTTTGCGCTGTCTTTATTGCCACCCGTCGTTGTTGTGCATGTCCAGTCAGTTGTAAATTTCTGATGAGCGTTTTTTATGTGTACGTGCAGAGCAGCGGTCTACAAGACGTTAGCAACAGAGGAGTTGTAAAAATTTGTAAATATGTCGCCTGTAGTCTTCGGAGGGTTACCTTCTTAACTTATGAGTTTATGCGTCATTTGGGATATGTCCTTGTTCGCCTTCAGCGAGATGGCTAGTCAAATGCTTAGCTAAGGATTCATAAATTTTATTTGGAATTCGGTGGTAGTTACAGAGAGGGCATTTCTGTCATGAAAGGGATATGCCGTCAAGTATTCAGTGGGAACATCGGATATCCCGCTATGTTGCGAACATTTCTTCGTATTCAAACGACCCGTTGTAAGGTAAATCTGCTGACGTAATTTTATGATGTCCTTATTATTATTTGCACTGCATCGTTATTTATTTTTTCATTTAGCATAGCCTAATGCCTGCAGCACAGACTAAATGTAATGTTTATTTTTATTTAGGCAATTGTTGTTATTCGTATTAAGGAACATAGATCGACCAGAAATTTTGGAAAAGAATTTGTTGGTTTCGTAATATTTTGTAGTTGGACGAAACTGATTTTATTTGTTTGAAAACTCTGGCAAGCCATCACTTTGAAACTTTGCATATTTTGGCAAGGAAAGTTGATTCGATCAGTAATTGTATGTTGCCTACAATTGAATGAGAAAATTATTTTTGCTGAAGAATTGTTATTTTATAAATATAAAAGTTTAAAATTTTTAAAAATATATTTTTTAGATATTGACCTTTTTTCTTGCAAATAAGTACATTTGAAAATTTCATAGTGGGATCGCCTGCAGTTCTGAGATACCAAAAGAAGTAGAAATACTCGATCGAAAAATAATAAACAAATTTACAACACTTATGCAACTACCGACGATCGAACTCTGAAATTTCTTTTTTTTTTCGAAAATATCCTTTTTTGCTGGCATAAAAAATACGAAAATAATAGAAAAATTTTATATAATAAAAATAATAGCTAATATTCTAGCACAGAAAACTGTGTTTATGTCTATGTAAAGATCTATAAATATATGTAGAAATTATCACACCTTTTGTAGACGAAAAAGAAATGAAATAAATGTGATAATAAGTATAATTTCATTTTTTAAAGCTGGATTTTTTTCGTTTGTCTTATTTAGGACTGTAATCAACATTTGAATAGAACTGGGATATTCTACTGGCTCAAGACCAGGCAAACTCATTCCTATAAAATATTCTAAAAGGTGTTGCCAATATCACGTCTAAATATTGAAAGTTAATCATAATTGAGGTTATTTTATCGTCTCGTCGTTTTGGAAAACATTACCTTTTGTTGTATTCTTCAGCATTTAAAAAAGTCTAATTTTGTTTTCGCTTTCCTTTTCAGACAGTTGTTTATTTGTAGACTATATCTAGTTAGAATGGTTAAAGAATAAAAAAGAATATTCTCTTTTGCGCGACAAATTCAATGGCCGTGTTATCTCACCTGGTGGCGATGTCAATTGGCCAAGATCGTGTGATTTGACACCGTTGGACTTCTTTCTTTGGGGTTATTCGAAAGAAAATGTGTACGTCCATAAGCCAGCAACTATTCAAGAGCTAAAGGATGAACGGCATAGAACCTCAATTATGCCTCAGCGTCATCGAAAATTAGGTCCATCGGATGGAGGTGTGGCGCCGACATCGCGCCGGCCATTTGTCCGATATTTTGTTCCACACATAATTGAACCATACCAATATATATATAATAAAAATGATATATAAAAATCGCATTAGTTCAGAACGGCTGAAAAGATATGGCTTATCTTTGTTGCAAACTGTTCGTTGTAGTCCGAACTGGGTTTTAAGATCAAAAAACCTTTGGATAGTCGACCGCAAAATAGGAATATTTTTAAAAAACCGAAAGTGCCTTTTTTTATAGAATTTTTGAATGAACTCAAGGCTACATGTCTCAATTCAAGCAATGGATATGCGAAATTCATTTACGTTATGTTCGTTATGATTCTGCGAATGTTTTCGGAACACAAAAATTCAGAAAGAAAAGTCAGAAAATTCGCTCAAAATATTTACATTTTATGCACTTTTGTCAGAACTTACGATAGGAACGACATATTTTGTTGATCAATTTTTATTTGGTTCATAATTCCAGTTCGTAATCTGTCACCAAATAAACAGAGAAATAAAGTTACAGATATTTTATGCCTTTTCACCGATTCGTGAACCAAATACAAAGAAAATATTTCTGAAAATTCACAATGAGGCATTGAATGAAGACATGCGATTAATATTAGCTCAACTAGGAATGACAGCGCCACACTATCCGACGCCCTAAGTATTTCATCAATAGTTGGAATGCAATGAAAAAGCAATGCGATTATCATTCATTGCGAGTATAAGATGCTTACGGAACACGTGGTTTTTTAATGATTGAACTATAGTGATTTTCTTCTTGGACGTTCTCGGTGAAACCGGAATTTTGGCAATAATTCACTCGCAAAATTAAAGCGATGCGTGCTTCATCAGGAATTTCAGCTGCGCCCTTTGAAGACTGCCGAAATGCACTCAGGAAATTAACGCAAAACCATCGTGCAACCTTTCCAAGATCTGAGGCCGGCGGTTTGATCGGTCCGGAGGAGTGTACTATGGCGCACTGTTTCGTTTCATGTATTGCGGAACGGCCAATCTCGAGTATTTTCAAAACAATTGCTGGACATTTGCACTAGAAAAATTGTGTTGATATTTAAATTCTTTCAGTTCGTGTTCCCATGACGTTGAGCGAACATGCTACATTGGCTGCGAAAAGCATAGAATTAGATGATTCCATTTCTAGAGAAAATACTGTTGGCAACAGCAGACTATCGCCTCAGAATCTTCAGTTAATATTAGATTATTTTTTGCAATGACACTTGGAAGTGGGAAAATTAAAGCATAGCATATTGAAGAAACGCTTCTTAAAGGAAAGCACGAAGATGCAGACATTTTGAGAGTACACTCCGCTGTTAAATAGGCAATTAAAGTGTGTAGGCAATAAAAGTATCGTACACTCATGAAAGTTTTGAAAAAATGGAATTATTATCTTCTGGACGATCACATTGGAACCATAAAACAATTTTGATCGTGTAGATTTTGGCTACGATTCTCTCGCAGAATTTAATTTTACCGCCATCATCTGAAATAGAACTAAGTTGTTGAAAAAGGTCGAACAGCTCCTTCAGCAAATCAAATGGCTGCTGAATACGCATATTAAAGAACCTTCAACGTGCAAACTGTCGAAGAACTGTTCCGGTGATCACGGTCGTTTGAATAATTAGACCGAATATTGACTAGACAGGCGGACAGGAATAACGACTACACAAATGATTCTCATGATCTCAATATTAAAACAATCGATATAACCAATATTATGTTTGCATATGTTGCATAGATTAAAAAATGCAAATTATATAAAAATCCGCTGCCTATCAATGATTTTTACCAAACACCACCAGTGATTGCACGGCCTACTCCACCCACCAAACTAAATGAATGCTCGAATACGTCTTTTTTTGTGGAAAACATGACGACATTTAAATTAAATGAAATTTAAATCAAGAGTTTCGAGTTGCAGAATGACGAATCTATATTCAAAACACTTGCTTGAAAGTTTTAATGGCAAAATCGCCTTAGAAATGACGACCTTCTGCATTACATTCCCCGTCGTTTTTTCCTGTTCACCGTATGAAAAATCAAACTCATGAAAATTCACTTAAGAGAAAGTGCAGGCACTTCATTTGACGTAATCTGAATTAGATGTCCATGATCGTATCATTAAATTGATTACACTACTCAACAAATTGAAAAAAATTTCATGTACTCCGGATGCGATAATTTTTTCTGTGTAGATAACCTTTACATGAGCTCGAAAAACGCAATAAAAAATTTTTTTTTCGTTTGGTTTTTTTTTATTATTTTTTTTTTAAATTTAAAAAATTTTTTTTTGGTTAATTTGTTTCGTCCGGCATAACTCGGGAACCACTAGCCCGATTTAATTGAATTAAATTTTAAAAAATTTAAAATTACAATTCCCTTAATCTGTTCATATATTGTTTTCCTATACAAGCAACAGTTTCCAAGTTAAAAATGAATATATAAAGGAAAAAACTTATTTTTTGCCTTAAGATTTAATTTTTTTTTTTAAATCCATAAAAAATCCAAAATGAAAAAAAATGTCAAATCTTATTACTTTTACGTAAAGTCACATAACCTATGAGCAAAATGAGACAAAGATCATGAAAATCGATGCACGCGTTTCGCTTTTATTCGCAATTGAGTAAAGGTATGAATTTCAAAAATTTTAAAAATTTTTTTTGGTTAATTTGTTTCGTCCGGCATAACTCGGGAACCACTAGCCCGATTTAATTGAATTAAATTTTAAAAAATTTAAAATTACAATTCCTTTAATCTGTTCATATATTGTTTTCCTATACAAGCAACAGTTTCCAAGTTAAAAATGAATATATAAAGGAAAAAACTTATTTTTTGCCTTAAGATTTAATTTTTTTTTTTTTTTAAATCCATAAAAAATCCAAAATGAAAAAAAATGTCAAATCTTATTACTTTTACGTAAAGTCACATAACCTATGAGCAAAATGAGACAAAGATCATGAAAACCGATGCACGCGTTTCGCTTTTATTCGCAATTGAGTAAAGGTATGAATTTCAAAAATTAAAAAAATTTTTTTTGGTTAATTTGTTTCGTCCGGCATAACTCGGGAACCACTAGCCCGATTTAATTGAATTAAATTTTAAAAAATTTAAAATTACAATTCCCTTAATCTGTTCATATATTGTTTTCCTATACAAGCAACAGTTTCCAAGTTAAAAATGAATATATAAAGGAAAAAACTTATTTTTTGCCTAAAGATTTAATTTTTTTTTTTTTAAATCCATAAAAAATCCAAAATGAAAAAAAAATGTCAAATCTTATTACTTTTACGTAAAGTCACATAACCTATGAGCAAAATGAGACAAAGATCATGAAAATCGATGCACGCGTTTCGCTTTTATTCGCAATTGAGTAAAGGTATGAATTTCAAAAATTTGCTCGACATATGCACAACTTTGTCTATGGTAAGGTTTTTTCTTTTTTTTTGATTCTCAGAATTAACAAAACGGAATAAACAAAGGGTTATTTAATTTTTATGATTGCGTAAGCAAAGTAATAAACGCTAATAAATGTGCGTGAACAATTAAAAGGAAAAAAGGAAAGGGGACTTTTTTAATTATTTGGGTTTTCCGTTGGCTACCTGTATGATTTTTTTACAGAAATGCAACCCACATTTAAGGGTGGTCATTATTCGGAAAATTTAAGACTCACACATGGTGAAACAGGTATGTAGCCACCGTAAAAAAATATACACCCATTTATAAGTACCTGTCAGTAAAATACTAAACAATACAAAGTATAAATAGGTCTTCATTGATCGATTTTACTCATTCAACAAGTGTCGACGAACGCGATAGTTAAAATGAGCAAACGTTCGCGAGGATTTGAATGCAATACCAATCCAAGTAATTTTTGTTACATGTGCGGAGAATACGTTTCTGAAAAAAAAACAAGCGTTGTTTTTCACCTAAATTGAGAGATTCATTTGAAGAGAGCTTCAATTTAAAGGTCTCAAACATAGATGAGCGGTGGACACCAAGTGCTCTATGTCCAAGGTGCTACGTACAGCTAGCTGACTCAAGGTAAGTGTAGATTACGAAATTCAAGAACATATATAACTTATTATTGAAATTCTTTCAGACGACAGCCGAGAATCATCATGCCAATGCTTTGGAGAGCTCCGCTTTGCCATGTAACAGATTGCTACTTCTGTCTTAGCAAAAAAACAGGCGTGGGAAAAAATATACGATGGACTTACGCTGCTGTTTCAACAGTGAATTTTCCAGTGCCATTTTGCGAAGAACCAGTGGACCCGCAACCGTCCGTTTCAAGATGGGCATCTAATAATGAGGCGAAAAAAAAATTACTTGGATTGGTATTGCATTCAAATCCTCGCGAACGTTTGCTCATTTTAACTATCGCGTTCGTCGACACTTGTTGAATGAGTAAAATCGATCAATGAAGACCTATTTATACTGTGTATTGTTTAGTATTTTACTGACAGGTACTTATAAATGGGTGTATATTTTTTTACGGTGGCTACATACCTGTTTCACCATGTGTGAGTCTTAAATTTTCCGAATAATGACCACCCTTAAATGTGGGTTGCATTTCTGTAAAAAAATAATACAGGTAGCCAACGGAAAACCCAAATAATTAAAAAAGTCCCCTTTCCTTTTTTCCTTTTAATTGTTCACGCACATTTATTAGCGTTTATTACTTTGCTTACGCAATCATAAAAATTAAATAACCCTTTGTTTATTCCGTTTTGTTAATTCTGAGAATCAAAAAAAGAAAAAACCTTACCATAGACAAAGTTGTACATATGTCGAGCAAATTTTTGAAATTCATACCTTTACTCAATTGCGAATAAAAGCGAAACGCGTGCATCGATTTTCATGATCTTTGTCTCATTTTGCTCATAGGTTATGTGACTTTACGTAAAAGTAATAAGATTTGACATTTTTTTTCATTTTGGATTTAAAAAAAAAAAATTTAAATCTTTAGGCAAAAAATAAGTTTTTTCCTTTATATATTCATTTTTAACTTGGAAACTGTTGCTAGTATAGGAAAACAATATATGAACAGATTAAGGGAATTGTAATTTTAAATTTTTTAAAATTTAATTCAATTAAATCGGGCTAGTGGTTCCCGAGTTATGCCGGACGAAACAAATTAACCAAAAAAAAAATTTTAAAATTTTTGAAATTCATACCTTTACTCAATTGCGAATAAAAGCGAAACGCGTGCATCGATTTTCATGATCTTTGTCTCATTTTGCTCATAGGTTATGTGACTTTACGTAAAAGTAATAAGATTTGACATTTTTTTTCATTTTGGATTTTTTATGGATTTAAAAAAAAAAAAATTAAATCTTTAGGCAAAAAATAAGTTTTTTCCTTTATATATTCATTTTTAACTTGGAAACTGTTGCTTGTATAGGAAAACAATATATGAACAGATTAAGGGAATTGTAATTTTAAATTTTTTAAAATTTAATTCAATTAAATCGGGCTAGTGGTTCCCGAGTTATGCCGGACGAAACAAATTAACCAAAAAAAAATTTTTAAAATTTAAAAAAAAAAATAATAAAAAAAAAACCAAACGAAAAAAAAAATTTTTATTGCGTTTTTCGAGCTCATGTCAAGGTTATCTACACAGAAAAAATTATCGCATCCCGAGTACATTTTGACTGTTGACTAGTGTTATCTATGCCAGCAGAAGTTAATCGATACAATAATCACTGAGGACAAAATTTTTCTCATTCCAGGTTTGCTTAAACATTTGAAATAGCTTTTCAAAAAATTCACACGAATCACAAAAAAACTAATTGAAATATGGACGGGAAAATGTTTGTCGGGTCAGCTTGTTATCATAATAAAAAGAAATGACAATAATTTCCTAAATAATTTGTGCTTTATTCAAAACAACAAAATACAATAATTTGTATCAGAAATTTCAAAAATATTAAAAAACAAAACTTTTTATGCGAGCATGTCACTGATAATTTTCATTTTATTGTAGGCTTAAATGAAATTACTGGTATTTGTAATAACATATATATTAAAATATGAAATCAATGACGTCATTGTGGACGGATTTAAACAAAAAATTGTTTGTGATCTAATTTGACAATATGAGGAACGTGTGCGAAATTACAACCCTGTTCCTTCTAATTTTTGCAGCCGCTAGAAGGAACGTGTGCGAAATTACAACCCTGTTCCTTCTAATTTTTGCAGCCGCTAGAAAATATGTATTGTTCCAACAGTGGTTAAGTTCGGTTCAGATTTATATATCCTATATATGTAAATGTCTCTCGATTTGATTTTGATTTAGTCTCTTCGTTTTTTATACCCTCCACCTTCAGGATGGGGTTATATTCACTTTGCCATTCCGTTTGTAACACCTTGAAATATTCATCGGAGACCCCATTAAGTATATATATTCTGGGTCGTGGTAAAATTCTAAGACGATATAGCCATGTCCGTCTGTCCGTCTGTCTGTCTGTTGAAAGCACGATAGCGGCCGAACGAAATGAGCTAGGAGGTTCAAATTTTTCCTAAATGTGTCTTATGGTTGTAGATCGGTTGGGATTGAAATTGGACGAAATCGGCCCAGAGGGAAAAATTTGTCTCTCACAAGGACTGAAAATACCCCTAATATTTAGAGTATTTCAGCATGTTTTATGAACATATTAGCTTGTATTTACTTGATATTTGCAATGCGCATTCCCTTTATAGCATAAAAGGGCACCATAGAGTGATTTTTATTTGTAGGGGGCGAAATGGGACAAAAAGGTATAAAAATTGTACCTATCAAACGACAACAGATAGAAACACGAAATTTGGCGTGTACATTCCTCTAGTAGAGTAGATACATGATATAAAAGTATTTTTTGCTAAATTCGTACTTTAAAGGGGTTAAATGGGGCAAAAGGGATAAAAATAGTACCAACCTAACGGCTGCACCTAGAATAATGAAATTCGATATATACATTCCTCTGATTGCGTAGACACGTAAAATAAAAGATCTTTCCAAAATTCGTACTTTTTGGGGTTCAAATGGAAAAAGGGGATAAAAATAGTACCTACTAAATGACAGCAGCTAGAATCATGAAATTCGGAGTATACACTCCTCTGACTGCGTAGACACGAAAAATAAAACGTTTTTCCAAAATTCGTACTTTTAGATGTCGTACTCTTGAGGGGGCAAAATTGGAAAAAGGGGATAAAAATGGTACCAACAAAATGGCCGCTGATAGAATCATGGAATTCGGTGTATACATTCTGACTATGAAGGGAAAAAGGTTTTTTCGAAATTTGTACATTTGGGCGGAGTAGGGGGCGAATGGGGATATCTTTAAAATTTATACTTTTCTTATCACTTTGTCTGTATCTGAAAATGCTTCTTTCTAATGGCGACTGACAATCGCCTAATATTTAGGCATGTTCACTTTCACAATTTCAGCATTTTATTTATATATAGTAGCCGATTCTAAACAGTGTGCATAAGTATACATTATAGTTTGAAATAGTAAACAAATATAATAATGTGCATAAAAATATCACAATTTTCGTAATATGGTTCTGTGCTTCTATGTAAAGTCGACATTTTTAATCTGCTGGTAATACTGTGGAATGCACTCCGTGGTGGAGGGTATATAAGATTCGGCCCGGCCGAACTTAACGCCTCCTTACTTGTTTTTATTCATTTGCAAAAGTCGAAAGATTGACTTTTCATATATTTGCAAAAGTCGAAAAGTCGACTTTTTTGCTCCAACTATCATGGACTGCAGTGCATAACATTGACTTTGGAAATAAATTTACATTCATGTCCAACGTTGTTCAAGTCCAAAGGTATTCCTTTCGACCATGAAAATATATTACAGACTTAATCTCAAAAGAGCTAGCACTATCAAAATAAATTAGTATTCAAAAAGAAACCACTAGATGGACCACCCTGTACAGCACAAATGTAGCTATTTGTATGGAAATTACCAACAATTCAATATTTTTAAAAAATGGTCAATGGTCTCAGCATCTTTCACACAACACAAGTTCTGACTGGCTGAATAAACCGACTTCCTCAAAATATGCAAAATTTGAAAGTTATTATTTTTCTCTCAAAATCTTTACTAACGGGTAAATATTATCAAGCGATTGTCATATAATTGATATAAATAGAAGAAGTCTGGAGCCTTCGAACGATGTATTGTTCATTTAAGAAAACTGAGTTCTGTCGTCCAGAAAACACATTTTTAAACAATTTTTCACCATTCAAGTGTGGCAATGTTTTTTTTTCATATTATTTTATAAGGTAAAGTTACCATTTGTAAATATGTGTAAAGACACATTAAGCAAGGAGTAAAACGGTGCTTTATTTTTTTAAAATCCATTAGTAATTTACTTAGTTATTGAAGTTTTTATTAAAACAACAATTTTGCAAAATTACAAGTTTTTCTTATTCACATCTCTATACAAATATTTAAAATTGATCAAAATAGATAAAATCGTTAAGAAAATACTAGATTTGAAGATTTTGCATTTTTAACATATCCACATAGATGTTTGGTTCGCATAGATTTTCGTTCGTTTTGTTGTTCTGTTGCTTGTTAGTGGGTCGCAAATCAGCTGTTTGTCGCATAGAAGGCAAGTGAACGTTCACGTTCGACTTCATGGGTGATACCGTTAGACTACCAGTGCGACTTCTCAGCCCTGGTTCTGAGAGAGGCTAAATAAAGCGACACTTTTTAAATTCTACCAACAGCCATGTGTTTTCACGTTCAAAACTTCATTTACTGTACTATTAGTGCGTATGAGTGATTATAATTGACATTTAGTATAAATCATACGCATGCAAGACCTAGAGCAAAACAGAATGTACATTATTATAAACGGAAACTACGGAAGTGGTTGTAAAACACTGGCATTGGCGAAAATGCTAATGATAATTAAGAAGAAGACAATCCTTCTTATCTCCAAACAAAAAACAACATATTTTTCGAATCTTATTAAAAACGGAATTACACTCACAAATAAATCTCTCCGTGCGCCTCCTGCTACACATTTCTCCATTTGCTTGCATTATTCAAAAGTACAAAATGAAGAAAACAAGGCGAAGCTGCTGTTGCTTGTATTAAATATTTATTAATTTAAGAAAAAACAACAAGTCAGCACGACTAGGAAGGAGAAATTATGAAACACTTGTACAGTGGAAGAAAGCTCAACACAAACCCAAACTTAAACAACAAATAAATAATTTCACAAAGAAGAAACTCAAACAGAGGCAAGAACAACAACGAAGAAAAAATTATTAGCAAATAACTTATTTATCCTAACGGCACTGTGTACCACAAATACCCACAACAAGTGATTGTGGTATGGCAAATCAAACTCTACTCAAAGCAACGCAACGCAAAGGAAACGGAAACCAAGGCGAGGAGCAAGAGCGGTGAGGCTGAAGACAAACATGAAATGAGAACAAGTTTGTAGTTGGCAAAACATGGAAAGTGTGGCTCGTAATTTGTACAAGTTATTCATAAATTATAAAGTTGTTTTTTATTAAACTATTCGTACGATAAATAACATACAAAGAAGGAAGAGAACGAAAGAGAAAACTATAATAAAATTTTTAACAATTTTCCTGAGAAATAATTAATGGGGTAGAGCACAAGTAAATTTGTTGTGTTTTTGTTCTGCTTTTCAATTAAACTTATAATCAACAGAAGAATTCATCAATGGGAAAGGGAAACATATGCAAATTGTTTGAATAAGTTTACATTTGCATTTCTATTACGTTTGGTTTATTATTCAGTAACAATACAAATTTTTAAATTTAATATTTAAAGTTTGTAGACAGATTATAATAAATGTAGTGTTTTACTATCAAATGTTGGCTTTAATAACATTAAAAGGTTATGTGTAATTTTTATATTTTACTTTTTTTATAAAAACTACAAGAAACTAGTTCAATATATGGTATATAGTTTATTTACATTACATTGAAATTAAAATTGTTCGATTTGCCTGATGACCCGTAGTCCCAAAATTTCTCCTTTCTAAGGATATATCTTTATGTCGTGCCGTAAATCATCAGGAACTAATTTGCTGAAATTTGAGAATAAAAATGGATTGAACATAGTAACATGAAGACAATAATTCTTATTTGATTTCTATAGTTTTAGCTTAAAATGCAGA
This sequence comes from Polietes domitor, assembly GCA_947397865.1. Taxonomy (NCBI): domain Eukaryota; kingdom Metazoa; phylum Arthropoda; class Insecta; order Diptera; family Muscidae; genus Polietes; species Polietes domitor. The sequence goes on along the minus strand of OX377621.1, from coordinate 137,769,926 downwards.
CCAGGATTTTGAATAGTTTTGGTTTCAATTTCAAACCAAAACAATCAGTAATATTATCAATACTTGTCTGTAATTTATCAGTAATATTATCAATATTTTTCAGAATTTTTATTTTGAGCCATTTGTAATCTTTTTAAATGCGTTTTAGCGCAAAGAGAATATTCGTAAAGAATTCTGGCTTGAAATATTTAGTTTATGATAAGGATTTATTGGAGTTGCTTAGAAAATAATTCCTGTTAATCCAGTGATACCGAAATCTAATATATTTATCCATCTTTTAAATAATTTGTGATATGTAGACATATTTTATCTAAACAGATTTGGGGATATTTTACATTATCCCACTTGATTATGATATTGCTGAAGAGAGTTAAATTACTACTTGATAAGTAACATGTCCTTATTTTCTTAGTAAAAAATAACAGGGCATTTTCGCAGAATTGAACTTGAAAATAAATAAATAGCTAAGTCATCAGCATTACGTCTGCAGAAATTTCCTACAAGTCTGAGAACGTATTTACTATAACGACTCATAATAGCTTACTAATTAAAAAAGATACAAAGCTTAAAACATCTCTTTGATAGTATTTTCAACATCTAATAATCCATGTGCTGTTGAATCGTAACCTTGTTTTGCAAATTCTGTTGACCTGCTTTTTTACTCAGAATCTTCTACAATAGTTTACTTAAACTACATAGAAAACTAATTGGTCCATAGTTCATAGCTTAAAAAATTCAACAAGCTGCCACTAACACTAACATAACAAAACTGTTAAAAAGGTTCATATATAATTTTAAATAAATTATTAACAGTTCAAATAAATTATTAAAAAATATTTTTAAGTTCTGAGTACACAGTTTTTGACGTCTACTCTCTATATAAATTAATAAATATATAGACATTTTTATGGCCCAAAATTAGTGTCATGCAGTGATATTACACTTTAATTTTTTTCACTATAAAAACTACATAGTTTACCCGGAAAGGTTGGTACAAGTGATTCGCATCGGTTCAATTTTTGAAGTAACCCCCATACAAGTGACCCCCATGCTTTTAATTGTTTTTTTTTCATACCTCCACCATAGGATGAAATTATACTTAGTTTGCCACTCCGTTTGTAACACCTTAAATATCGACCTCTAAAGACCCTCTAAAGTAAAGGGTGATTTTTTAAAAGCTTGATAACTTTTTTTTTAAAAAAAACGCATAAAATTTGCAAAATCTCATCGGTTCTTTATTTGAAACGTTAGATTGGTCCATGACATTTACTTTTTGAAGATAATTTCATTTAAATGTTGACCGCGGCTGCGTCTTAGGTGGTCCATTCGGAAAGTCCAATTTTGGGCAACTTTTTCGAGCATTTCGGCCGGAATAGCCCGAATTTCTTCGGAAATGTTGTCTTCCAAAGCTGGAATAGTTGCTGGCTTATTTCTGTAGACTTTAGACTTGACGTAGCCCCACAAAAAATAGTCTAAAGGCGTCAAATCGCATGATCTTGGTGGCCAACTTACCGGTCCATTTCTTGAGATGAATTGTTCTCCGAAGTTTTCCCTCAAAATGGCCATATAATCGCGAGCTGTGTGGCATGTAGCGCCATCTTGTTGAAACCACATGTCAACCAAGTTCAGTTCTTCCATTTTGGGCAAAAAAAAGTTGGATATCATCTCACGGTAGCGCTCACCATTCACAGTTACGTTACGATTCGCATCATCTTTGAAGAAGTACGGTCCAATGATGCCACCAGCCCATAAACCGCACCAAACTGTGACTTTTTCTGGATGCATTGGTAGCTCTTGCAATGCTTCTGGCTGATATTCACTCCAAAATCGACAATTCTGCCTATTTACGTACCCATTGAGCCAAAAATGAGCTTCGTCGCTGAACACAATTTCTTTCTTTCTGAACTTTCTTAACAGAGCACGCATTTTGATAATAAAATTCAATGATTTGCAAGCGTTGCTCGTTAGTAAGTCTATTCATGATGAAATGTCAAACCATACTGATAATCTTTCTCTTTGACACCATGTCTGAAATCCCACGTGATCTGTCAAATACTAATGCATGAAAATCCTAACCTCAAAAAAATCACTCTTTATATATATATTCTTGATCGTAATAAAATTCTAAGACGATTTGGCCATGTCCGTCTGCTGAGAGTACACAAGCTTCTAAACGAAAGGAGCTAGGACGTACAAATTGTACATGAATATGTCTTATAGTTGTAGATCTGTTGGGCTTGCAAATGGGCGAAATAGGTCCACAGGGAAAAATTTTTCCCTCACACGGACTGAATATACCCATAATATTTATAGTATTTCTGCAAGTGTTTTTGAATATGTCTACTTATGGAATGCGGCTTCCACTTATAGCATTAACGCGCAACATAAAGTCATTTTATTTCTAGGTGTGATATTGATATTGCCATACCTACCATACCTATCAAACAACAGCAGCTAGTAGTACGAAGTTCGGTGTGTACATTACTCTAATATACATAGTATACAAGTATATATTCAAAATTCGTACTTTCAAGGAGTTAAATGGTAATAGAGGGATACAAATGGTACCAACCAAACGGCTGCACTTAGAATAAAATGAAATTCGAAAATATACATTCCTCTAAATGCGTAGACACGAAATATAAAAAGGTTTTCCAAATTCGCACATTCAAGGGATGCAATGGGAACAGAGGGATACACATTGTACACACTAAGCTATAATGATGAAATTTGGTGTGAGATGTACGTAGACACGTACTAAAGAGATTTTCATAAGTCGTACCTTTAAGGGGAGAATAGGAAAAAGAGTATAGCATGTGAACCAACCAAATGGCCGCAGCTAGAACCATGGAATTTGGAGTAAATATTACTTTGACTGCATAGACAAGCAAAATAAAAAGATTTTTCCAATTTCGCACTTTATTTTGTTGATTTTGTGAATACGATGGGTAGAATCATAAAGTTAGGTTATGTTGACTGTGTACATAGGAGATAGTAGATTTTCAAAATTTATACTTTTGGAATTAAAATAGGATAGAAATACAACCATCCAAACAGCTTTTTTAAAGATTGATGCCTTATATTAACTTTTTGAATTGACATGAAGTATTATTTCGATATAATTAAAATTTTATATTTATTTATAAAATTATTTTTACAATATTAATTTGTTTTGTTTTGGCTATAATAAAACAAGTAAGGAAAGGCTAAAGTCGAGCGGGCCGACTATATAATACCCTACACCACTCCCTGCGTATGTACCTCGTTTTGATTAATAAACCCAGGTATTTCATGGGATCAATTTTATGTAGTTCATATAAATTATACAGTTACTATAAATTCATCTTTAGTCATATTTAACGAATATGGTTAATAACATGGTAATTGATCAAATTATCCGACAGACAAATACAAATTATACAGTACTAATAGGATGAATCGGACCGACATTTCAAAAGGGGGCCTATAACAACACTTGGGGCCTGGTCCAAAACATGGGCCTATAATTTCTCATTAACGGTAGGTATTCCTAGTTGAAAAATATCATGATCTGCAAAATTTGATGAAGATCCGATGTAAGATTTAGTTCCTAGAGCTTTAATATATCAGAATGGGACCCATTTGGGTTATACCAAAGTATGGACATATGGGCATCTCCCAAACAAGTAATGAAACGCTAAAGACGGACGGACTTTCTACCTCATTACAATTCATTTCGGTAAAAAAGTGAAATCGGGAAGGATTTTTGCATCCTGTAAATGTAAGTGTTTGACAAAAAATTTTAAATCGGAAAGGACATTTGTATGGGGGTATATTGAAACCTGGAACGAAATAGGCGAAATATAACATGTAAAGTTTTGACAAAATCGATTAAACATTCGGGAGCAACATTTGTATGAGGGATATATCTAAATCAGAACCAATCTTAACCACTTTCACCATAGGTTTTTTTAGTTCGATTATAAGATGTTGTGCCAATTTTAAAGGAAACCGGGTACACTATGTAGATTTTAGAGCGGAAAAATTCAAATCGGGAGTGACACTTGTATTGGGGCTATATCTAAATCTGAACCGATCTTAACGACTTTCACCATGGGTGCTTCTAGTTCGATTATAAAATGTTGCGCCAATTTCAAAGACAAGCGGGTACAATATGTGGTTTCTAAAGCGGAAAAAGTGAAATCGGGAGCGAAATTTGTATGGGGGCTATATCTAAATCTAAACCGATCTTACACACATTCAGCAAATGTGTTTTAAGTTATATTATAAGATGTTGTGCCAAATTTAAAGAAAATCGGGTACAAGATGTGGTTTCTAGAGCGGAAAATGTCAAATCGGGAGCGACATTTGTATGGGGGCTATATCTAATTCTGAACCGATCATATCGGGAGTGGTGTAGGGTATTATATAGTCGACCCCGCCCGACTTTAGCCTTTCCTTACTTCTCTAGGAAGATTATAAGGTGTTATGCAAAATGTGAAGAAAATTCGGTACTATATGTGCTTTATAGGGCGGAAAAAGTGAATTCGGGGGCTACATTCGTATGGGGGCTATATCTAAATCTGAACCGATTTCCTCCAAATTCAATACCGATTGTCCTTGGCAAAAAAAAGTAACTTCTGCCAAATTTCATGATAATCGGACAGCAATTGCGACCTGTAGAGTGCGAACCAGCTTAGAAGGACAGCAGACGGACGGAAGGACGGACGGACAGACAGACATTGTTAAATCGATTCAGCTGGTGATTCTAAGCCGATCCGTATACTTTAAGGTGGGTCTAGCTCAATTATTTCTTGGTGTTACAAACATTTGGCGCGAAACTAACTTATAATACCCTAGTCCACGAAGTGGTGTAGGGTATAAAAATTAAAAATTTTCTCTAATGTTACTGTACTTCTAATAAAATCTACAGCCTCTGTGGAATTGAATCCATGGTGAGGGGTATATAAAGTTCGGCCCGGACGAACTGAAAATTGACGCTGCAGCTCTGAAATAAAAAAAAGGAATCACTGACGTTATTTTTGTCCTATATTCATAATTTAGGCATCAATGGAAAGATATTGACTCTTTCTATTTATTTTTCCTAACACCTTTTGCAAAATATTTCCAAGAAATATGAGTTTTTATTGTCACTTGGAAAAACCACAAAACGTGAATATAAATGTCCAATAATTCGACCAATAAGTTACACTAAGACAAAAATAATAATTTATTTTTAAAGTGCTTTCAAAAATCCAATAAGCCAGAAAATTTGGACAAAAGTATAATATAAACAAGTAAAAAGGCGTTAAGTTCGGCCGTGCCGAATCTTATATACCCTTCACCACGGATTTGGGAGAAATACTCATATTGTGCGTGTCTACGAAGACAGACGAGTATAACCACTGAATTTTATAATTCTAGCTACTAATTTTATTCCGTTTTTATCATAATAGTACGAATATCGAAAGATATCTTTATTTTTCGTCTATACACAGTCACAGCAATATACACACCGAATTTCACTATTCTAACTGCAACCGTTTAATTGGTACCATTTTTATCCCTTTCGACTTTTCGACCCTTTTTCCGCCTAAAAGTACAATTTTCGAACAAATCCTTTATGTTTCACGTCTACACAGTCAGATAAATGCATACACCGAATTTCATGATTTTATATTCAGCGGTTTGTTTGGTACCATTTTTATCCCCCTTTACCAACTGTATCCATTAAAAGTAAAAATTTCAAAAAATCTTTATATTTTACTTGTCTACGTAATTATAGGTACCCTCCGAATTTCATGTTTCTAGCTGTTGTCGTAAACGTACTATTTTTATCCCTTTTGTCCCATTTAATCCACTAAATCTTTTTGGTACTTTTTTGTGATTACACATTACTGGAGGAAGGTATGAAACAAATTTCAAGTGTATAAAATTGGAAATTTTCACAAAAATTGCTTAAATAGTCTAAATGTTAGGGGTATTTTTAGTCCTTGTTAGGGAAAAATTTTTCCCTCTAGGCCGATTTTGCCCGATTTCAATCCCAAACGATCTGCAACCATAAGACATATTTAGGGCAAATTTGAACCTCCTAGCTCATTTCGTTCGGCCTCTATCGTGCTTTCAACAGACAGACGGACATGGCTAAATCGTCTTAGAATTTTACCAGGATACAGAATATATATACTTTATGGGGACTCCGTGGAATATTTCCTGGAGGTGGAGGGTATAAAAAATAAAAGGATGTATGCGTTTTCAGGAGTGTTTAGCTCACAGATGGCTGGGTCCTGGTACGAAATATATTGCTAATCATTATTAAACTTCATTTTTGGGACATGGTCTACTCGAATTTTGTTCGCGACCCGTTCTAATATACATTATATTACAAGAGCTGGCAAAAAACAAATCAATCTTCGATTCCATTGTTTGTAAAAATATTTTCTCGTCAATAGACCAGAAGTTATTATCAAAGTATTGTCTGACCAATAAACTGCTGCATCTACATTTTTAATAGGTTGAAGTAAGTCTCTCTAAACAAAGTGCCTTCTTAAGATAATATCTATATAATTGCAGGCTAAGAAGCTGCGCCTAAAATACTCAAATGCACTCAAACTTGATTATTTCTATTCGTTCTATATTTTGAGTTCGGATCTCACTTTCTTTTTACAGCGGATCAAAGAATTATTTTTTGACGAAGGGAGCATTGTGCTAATTGAGAAATGTTTTGTATGTTAATGTCTGAGAAACATCATATTGTTAGAACTATAATGTGGAATTCTGTGAGGATTATTTCTGTGGAAGATCATAATCATCTAGCTCCTCTCCTTATGGGTCAATTTGACCATTTTTTCGAGAAAATCAAAAAAGACCGTTAATCAAGGATATTTAAGCATTAAAATGTTCTACGAGAAACTTTCCGGAAAATTTCAGTTTCACCAAAGACACCAAAGTTGTAAATAAAGCTATTCATGCTTATATAGCAAATTATACAACAAAACTACTACGGTTAACATTCGTCCATGCTTTTTGGGAATATCGATCATTTTCGACAAATAATGTGAGTATTTCGGTAGAGCACGGTAAACAAAAATACAAATTGAATGTTTTTGCAACATTTTCTTTTTCGCGGGAGATATGGCTAAAATAATTTTGTATGCAAGTCATTATACCCTCCACTAGGGTTTTATGTTTTTTTTGCATTTGTTTGTAACACCCAAAAGGGAACGAGATGGACCCATCGTTTATTATACAGATCGGCTTAGAATCACTTTCTGAGTCGATTTAGCAATGTCCGTCTGTCCATCTATTGTTTTCATCAAAGTACAAGCCTCAATTATTGCCCGGTCTTAACACTGCTTGGTACAGGTAAGTTTTGTGGATAAAGAAGGAACGCTCTTTAACTTGAAGCAAATATGTTCAGATTTAGATATAGACCCATACAAATGTGTTTTCCGATTTAAATTTTTTGTCAAACACATACAATTACAGAATCCTTTTAAATAATTTGGCAGAATCCGTAGACGCACATAATAAAAGGTTTTTAAATATAGCAAACAATATCATAATTTTCGTAATATGTTGCGGCACTTCTGCATGAAGTAGAAAGTCTGTAATCTCCCGGCAGTACGGTGGCATGCACTCCATGACGGAGGCAATTGAAGATTCGGCTCAGCTAAACTTAATGACTTTTTCTTGTTTAAATTAAATTCAATTCTTTAATTTAAACTACAATTTTTTCCGTTTCCCTAAAAAAGTTCGATTTAGTATTAACATTTTTATTTTGCGCTGGTAAAAGTCTGCGTTTGAATTAAACTCAGACGGCGTCAGATCCTATAAAGAATTTTTCGCTGTCATAGGAATTTATAATCGAGAATATACTTAGCATATCAATCACATGCTTCTTTACATTCCGAACACTAGACTTATCGAAGTATTTCATTTTTACAGACAACAAAGCTTCAAGGAAGTCGATATGCACAAAAAATCTACAGGCAAGTGTCTTAAAATATCATTGTTTCTTTACCGCCTACAACGGCCACAACTCCAGATTGCCTTGCTACTTATTTGCACAGTAGTGCAAACAGGTTCTTACAGATATCCTTTGTTGCTTAGTTACAGTTTGCTCGGTGTTCCACTGATGTGCTTCTGCCATTTTCAAAAGATTCCTTTGCTGTTTTTTATAGTCATTATTTTGCATATTTTATCAATAAAAATCAACTCACAATTCAAACAATGGAGTGTTTTTATTTGCTCCTGTTTCTGTAGCTGTCTTCCGTTTACACTTTTTTATACGCTTTGATTTTTATAGGATCACAACGGAAACGACAACAAAAAGGTGTGCATCGGTGTTTATGCGGGGAAGTAGCCGCCCGATAAATCGAGAACAAGAAAACACCCACATCAGCAGTCACAGAAATGATAGCATGGTCCTCGGAGTGTGTATTTAAATACGCAGGTAGAGGCAAAAGTTTAATGGAGAAATTTGAAAGGAATTGAATTCATATATAGATAATTTAACGGGACATTTCGTGGTACCAACGATTGCGAGATCTATATGTACTTTGTCTCCAAAATAGTAGTGAAAAATCTCTAGTAGATGCACAAACTAAAAAGCTTTAATGTATTTGAAAGGATTGCTCCAGGACAAAGCAATCAAGGAAATGCTATAGTCAGGCGGGGCCGTCAATCTTTATCCCATTACATAGTTTTGTTCTAAATGGCAGTTTATAAATAGGAGGTTTTAATGTCAAACTCTACCACTACATTTGTGACTACTTCCTTTGACTTTTTCACCTCACATCCGTTGCCTTATTTCCGATGACAAAACCATTATTATTTACAGTCCTTTGCATTTTTTGGATATATAATCGTAAAATAACCTTTCCCAAGCTATTCGGCAAGAATACCGGCAATTACTTTCGAATTTTTGTTCACTTATTTTGGATTAAAGGTGACATCACTCCCATTAGCTTCTTGGGATGGTTCGGACTTTATTTGCAACAGTATCCGCGAAATTCCAATACGATACAAAGCTTCCGAGATACATCCCAATATCACGAACTTTTCAACTATTTTAACATTTATGAACTTTAAATGCTTCCAGAGCAATATTTAGATCTCGTCGATCTAGGATTTTTATTTACTTTTATCGCTCAAGAAACAACATATTTTCTTCAAATTTTGCAGAAGACGTTATGTTTAATCTAGAGAAGTCTCTGCTGAAAGTGGGTCACATCGGTCCATGGTTTGTATATCAAACATACATACAAGTGTATTTCCCGATTTGACTCTTTTATCCCCTTAACCTATTTGTTCAAATTTGGCACAATATGTTATGCTTCACACATAAAGCGGTCTTCCCGATTTGACTTTTCTTACTTCAACAAAACTTCACGTTCAGTCACAGTGACCACATAAAGCAAACACAGGTTTCCTTACTGCAGGCCTTCGGCCGAGCGCAAATATTTACTCCTCTTGTTTTATATCCAAAGATGGCTACGCAGAGTAAAATGACTAATCGCTGAAAATTTTTGGGAGAATGTTCACTAGAGCGTACCAGGTTACAAGTAAAAAAAAAAAAGTTCGCCGTACACCTTCGAATATGAAGTATTATTGAAAGGTAGTTTCAAAAAATTTTTTTTTATTTTTTTATGCCGAACGTAGGGGTCGCGCTTTTACATTTTTCTATATAACTTCTGCATTTATAAACGGATTTTAAAGTGTGATACATCGATGTTTTTGTCCGATTTTTTGTCTTTGAAGTCATTGAGCTCAAACATGATTCATGATTTTATGCGAGCTTTAATTTTCGATTATTAGAGTGGTACATTAGGGTAGTAGCAACTGAGAAATGATGGGTAAGTACCAGAAGGGGGTGCTTGAGCTCAATGACTTCAAAGACAAAAAAATCGGCCTCGTCGAGAAAAAAACATCGATGTATCACACTTTAAAATCCGTTTATAAATACAAGTTATATAGAAAAATGTAAAAGCGCGACCCCTACGTTCGGCATAAAAAAATAAAAATTTTTTTTTTGAAACTACCTTTCAATAATACTTCATATTCGAAGGTGTACGGCGAACTTTTTTTTTGAGGTACGCCCTAATGTTCACCTTTTACTTTGACCGATTTTCACGATATATACAGAACTTAACCGATTGTTTGTGATCCTTTTTATATAATTTCAAATTACTGCCGTCCCAAGGAGGAACGTTACAAGCGCCAAAATTGAAAAATTGAGATAAGGGCAGATATGTAATCATGAAAGAGTTTCTGATTATAAGATCCATATTCAACAGTAAATGAATGCAAATCGTTGAACAAAATACCTAGATAACCAGTAAGGTTAAGGTTAATCACAAGGTGATTAGGTTAATCACAAGTGAATTCGGGGAAAAAGGGAACGATTTTTGTATGCGTACTATATATGTGGGGTATATAGCGGATGAAAAACATAAGGTGCTGTGGGAAATTTGAAGAAAATCGGTTAAATAAATATTTGGTTTCTAGAGCGGAAAAGGTCAAATCCAGAGCGATATTTGTATTGAAGCTATATATATATATATATAAAGGGTGATTTTTTAGCTATTATCTTTTTGGCAACACTGGTTTAAACAGCTGATGCACGTTTCTTGTTTTGTTTCAGTGTCAAACATCTTCAGTTTGGTCTATAATTTAACCATGAATCGTCTTACAAACGAAAAACGCTTGCAAATTATTGAATTTTACTATCAAAATGCGTGCTCTCTTAAGAAAGTTCATCGCGCTCTTCTTCCATTTTATGGTCAGTTTAATCGACCCACTGAAGCGGCTATTCGGACTATTGTGACTAAATTTCGCACCAAATTTACATTGTTGGACATTAAAAAACCAACACGCTTACGTAGAGTGTTAACTAGGGTTTGGGGTCCGGGAATTCCCGTCCAAATTTTTCCGGGAATTCCCGGGAAAAAATTTTCAATTTCCCGGAATACGGGAAATATTAAAAAAATAATTTATTTATTATGTTGATCAATAATTTAATGTTACTATATAAATTGGAATTTTTAGATGTATTTCAATTTCATATATATATGTATTTACATTACTACAAACAAAACTTTCGCTAAATAGCCATTTTATGCGAAACCCAGCTAGGGGAATAAAACTTTTTATGAGGCTATTTGCAGGATCTTTATTGTGAAATAAAAATATCATGCCGACAATATGGCTTACATAATGTAAATTTTCTTGTTTTCCTAGAAGAATCGAGGTGAATATCTTCTTCAAGAACAATTTACTTTACATATGTAGCCGGAAGGAAATGGTCTAAAAATAGGAATAGAATAAAAATTGTTCGCCTGGAAACTTTCAAGAGAAATCTAATAGGAATATAAATATATGCTAAGGTGTATTTAAATGGCCCTTTGTAAGAATTAATGACTGGACTATTTTCATTTTTTTATGAATCTATTAAATTAATATTAATTTTTATGCTTCTATTGTTTTTACAGTTTAGAATATTCCCCTCTGTTTTTATAAAATATTTTTGTCTCCAGACGAATGAATATTCTAAATTAAATGCGTCATAACATTCTCCGTCATATGAGTTATTTGTTTCCTTAATCGTTTTCAATTTTGAACCTAGTGTAGGTGTCAGTCACTTCTACCTGCGATTCTGACGATTAGTCTATAACTTTTCAAGTTTATAATGAGAAAATTTAATTTATAATCGGAATATGTAAGTTCACGATGAGAAATATAAATTCATAACAGGAAATGTAAATTCATAATAGGAGCATGATAATTCATAATCAGCACTGTAAATTCGTAATGTGAAATGTAAATTCATTCAATTCAATTTTTCATTCCCGTTTTCCCGGGAAATGAAAAAAGTCCGGGAAACCCCAAACCCTAGTGCTAACTGAGGAAAATATCGCAGCTGTATCGGCCAGTGTTAATGATGACCATAAATTATCGATTCGTCGCCGTTCGCCGCAATTGGGCCTCTGTTACTCAACAGCGTGGAAAATTTTGCTGAAGAATTTAGGTGTGATGCCTTTCAAAATAAAGCTGGTGCAAGAATTGAAGCCGAACGACCTACCGCAACGTAAAATATTTGGTTAACGGGCTCTTGGAAAGTTGGCCGAAGATCCACTTTTTTTTACCGAAAAATTGTGTTCAGCTACGAAGCTCATTTTTGGCTCAATGGAGTGAATATCAGCCAGAAGCATTGCAAGTGCTACCAATGCATCCAGAACCAGAAAAAGTCACAGGTTGGTGCGGTTTATGGCCTGGTGGCATCATTGGACCGTACTTCTTCAAAGATGATGCTGTTCCTATAAATAACAATAAGGCTGTTTTTCTTTAAGACTGGATAACTAAGCTGTGGTAAGAAAAAACCAAATAAAAAGTTAAGATTATCACCAACAGCAATACCAATGTAAGTATAGAAACAAATTTTGACAAAAATACTTTATGTTAAAAATATTGGACTTAACATGGATAGTGTAGGTCAAATTTATGGTTATCGACCATAAGTCCGAAAAAGTCAACAGAAAATATTTTTGTTTTAAATTTGTTTTGATACAAATATTTGTATTGTTGTTGCCGACAATGTAAAAAAAAAAAACAATTTTTTATTTTGGGTAAAAAGTTAAATGTTTATTTAAGTTTGTGTTATCGCAGCTTCTTATCCCGGCTTAAAGAAAAACAGCCTTAATAAACAACAGTTTCTCTATTATGCTTCTTTAGTGTGTCAAAGTAGGTAGAGTATTATCATTCGTTGGAAAGATTATGATATTCAAGATGTCTGGTCAAATATGCCTCACATGAAAAGCTGTAATTGCAAAAATATTTATTAAATTCATCCAAACATTTTGGGAATGTATTCTAGGGTTTGCATTTTCCCGTACTTTTTATTTCCCGGGAAAAGGAAATTATTTTTTCAATTTCCCGGGATCCCGGGACAGTACGGGAAATCGTCAACATACTGTTTACCATCAGTTAAGCTTATTTTTTCCAATTAAACATTCACATTTTATTAAAGTAAAATAAAATAAATAAATATTTCACAACGAACCGGTTACAGAATTCATATAATAAAGCGCAATGTGAGATCAAATCAAACATGTTTTCAAGTTTCAAAATTAAGTAAAGATCAGATATTTCTTATTTTATTGGAAAATGTGGACGCGACGGAGAACGACCATTCACATTAATAGTGAGTAGATCATTAAATGAAATGTTTGTTCTTTGTCCTGTCGCTTCGAAAACTTTAAATTCTTTATTCTTGGCGTTCGGATACACGCCCAAAATCTATTTTTCCCGGATTTTATGTTTTTTAATATGGCGCTTGACAGGAAAAATCCGAAAAGTGGATTTTGAGTCTACATCCGAACGCAGCTTAAAATTATTCTGTCAATCATCTGCAAACTTTGACATACCTGATTTAAAGCTATGTGATCTAAATTGTTATACAACATTTTTAATTTTATTGTGGAAATAATGGAAAAAAATGCGAAGAAATATGTAAAATGTTCTACTGAATTCCCGCGGGATTCCCGTACGAATTTCTCGGGATACGGGAAATGAAAAATGTGCGAATTCCCGGGAATTTTCCCGCAGGAAATCCCGGGATGCAAACCCTAATGGATTCCCACTCTCAAAAAATAATTGTATGGGATAATAATATTAAATTATGGGAACATTGGCTAATATTAACGAATATTAACAAATGTTGACCTATTTGCCGAAAAATAAAAGAAACGTGTTAAAAAACAATATAAATTATTCCATCCATTTTCCCAAAATTGTCAAATAAATAGGGGTGATTGAATGACAGAACGAGCCGACAAATCAGCCGAAAGCCGCCGCCGCCGATAATTATGTGTCGGCTTGTAACTCTGCCAAAATGCAACAGCTTGACTTGCATGATATTTGGTTTCAACAAAACGGTGCCACATGCTACACAGCACGCGCAACAATGAACATTTTATTTCACGTTCGGGACCGGTCAATTGGCCGCCTAGATCGTGCGATTTAACGCCTTTAGACAATTTTTTGTGGGGCTATGTTAAAGCTCATGTCTATACAGTAGGGTTTGGGGTCCGGGAATTCCCGAATCGTTTTTTCCCGGGAATTCCCGTCCAAATTTTTCCGGGAATTCCCGGGAAAAAATTTTCAATTTCCCGGGAATACGGGAAATATTAAAAAAATAATTTATTTATTATGTTGATCAATAATTTAATGTTACTATATAAATTGGGATTTTTAGATGTATTTCAAATTCATGTATGTATTTACATTACTTACAATTTGACATTGTTGAGTATTTGTTTATATTATATTACTACAAACAAAACTTTTTAAATTCTCTAAATAGTCATTTTATGCGACACCCAGCTAGGGGAATAAAAACTTTTTGTGAGGCTATTTGCAGGATCTTTATTAGGAAATAAAATATCATGCCGACAATACGACTAGAAGAATCGAGGTGAACATATTCTTCACGAACAATTTACTTTACATATGTATGTAACCAAAAAGAAATGGTCTAAAAATAGCAATACAATAAAAATTGTTCGCCTGGAAATTTTCAAGATAAATCTAATCGGAATATAAATATATGCTACGGTGTATTTCAATGTCCATTTGTAAGAAGTAATGACTGGACTATTTCAATATTTTTATTTTTTATGAATTTATTAAATTAATATTAATTTTTTATGTTTCTATTGTTTTTACAGTTTAGAATATTCCCCTCTGTTTCTATAAAATATTTTTGTCTCCAGACCAATGAATATTCTAAATTAAATGTGTCATAACATTCTCCGTCATATGAGTTATTTGTTTCCTTAATCGTTTTCAATTTTGAATTTAGTGTAGGTGTCAGTCACTTCTACCTGCGATATAAATGTCAAATTCTGACGATTAGCCTATATCTTTTCAAGTTTATAATGAGAAAATGCAATTTATAATCAGAATATGTAAGTTTATGATGAGAAATGTAAATTCATAATAGGAGCATGGTAATTCACAATCAGCACTGTAAATTCGTAATGTGAAATGTAAATTCATATTGAAAAATGTAAAACAATAATAAGAACATACAAATTGATAATGAGATATATAAATACAAAATGAGAAAATCCAAATTGATAATGAGAAAATATAAATTCTTATTCATATATATTCATAAATAAATTCATAATCGGGAACTGTAAAATTTATAACCGAAGCTATGTATATATGTTTTTCTATGGATATTTTCGTAGAAACACATATTTTATCAATGATATCATTATAAATTTAAAATTTCTCAATATGATTTTATATTTTCTCATTATGAATTCATATTTTCTGAATATGAAAACGTATTTTCTGATTATGAATATGGATTTTCTGATTACAAACTTGTATATTTCATTCTGAAATGGTATGTTCCTATTATGAATTAATTGTTCTCAATATAAATTAACAATTCTCATTATGAATTTATATTTCTAATTATGAATTAACATGTTCCTATTATAAATTTACATTACCCAATATGAATTTATATGTTCCTAATATGAATTTACATTTCTCAATATAAATTTGTATGTTCCGATTATAACCTTGAAAAGGTGTAGAGTAAAATATTTTGACAATAACATTCGTTTTTAATTTGTAATATGACAGAATTTAAAAAACACACCAGTTATTAAATGTTGATATTTTAAACCATATTGGACATACGTATAAATAAATTACTTTTTCCCGGGAATTCCCGGGATTCCCGGGAATGAAATTTTTCATTCCCGTTTTCCCGGGAAATGAAAAGAGTCCGGGAAACCCCAAACCCTACTATACAGACAAGCCCGCTTTAATTGACGCATTGGAAGACAACATTGAAGCATTTATTCGTGAGATACCGGCTGGCTGTTTATAAATCGACTCAGAAAGAAATACTAATACGATCTGTATAATAAACGATGTGTCTATCTCGTTTCCTTTTGGGTGTTAATTATACCGATCGACTTAGAATCACTTTTTGAATCGATTTAACAATGTCCGTCAGTCTGTGCGTCTGTCATCTATTCTTGTAATCAGAGTCGCAATTGTAACCGGAACCAAATGAAACTTTGCACAACGAAGTTTTTCGGGATAAGGACGAATGCTATTTAATTTGAAGAAAATCGGTTCAGATTTAGATATAGCCCCCATACGAATTTCACTCCCGATTTGACTCTTTTCACTCTAGATACTACATATTTTAACAGATTTTCTTCAAAATTAGCAGAACATCTTATATTTTAAATGGAAACACCTGTGGTGAAAATGTGTTAGATCGGTTCAGATATATATGTAGCTCCCATACAAATTTCGCTCCCGGCTTTATCAGCCTATGTTTAGGAAACATACAAAAAATCTTTCCATTTTCAATTTTGTTTACGGAATTGAATTGTATTCGGATACAAAGTGGAGTGTATCATATAGTCGGCCCCACCCGACTTTAGCTATTCCTTACTTGTTATACCCTCCGCCATTAGCCTTTTTGCGCTCCAGAGATCACATATTTTATTAAATTTTCTTCAAATTTGGCAGAACACCTTATATTTGAACTAGAAGCGTCTGTGGAGAAATTAGTCAGATATTTTCAGATTTAGATATAGCTCCCATACAAATTTCGCTCCCGATTTGACTTGTTCTGCTCTAGAAAACATATATAAACATTAGAATGGGTCACGAAAATAAATTGCAGCGGTCACCCCCCAGGAATGCTAATGATGATCTACAAAACTGGAACTTGTTCTTTCATTTGTATGGACGGCGACCCAGGCTAATAAACATATATTAATTTGGCAAAATATATTATATTTCAACTAAAACAAGTAAAAACGGCGTTAAGTTCGGCCGGGCCGAACTTTATATACCCTCTACCATGGATTGCATTCCACAGAGTTTGTCGGTTTTCGTAGAAGTGCAGTAATATTACAAGAAAATATAATTTTTTTAATATAGGCAAACCAAACCAAATACAAATATTGAAAAAATAATTTTATAAATAAATATAATATTTTAATTATTTCAAACCATTATTTATTTCAAATCAAAAAATAAATATTCTTATATTTATATTTTCAAAAAGCTTAAATACCATAAATATTGGTAGATAGTGGGTGCTACAGTTGGTTGTATTTCCATTCTATTTTAATTCCAAAAGTACCAAAAAATCCATTATCAGACGAACATAGTGCAAAATATTTTTACCCCCTTTTTCTATTTTGTCCCCAAAAAGTACGAATTTCGAAAAATCCGTTTATTTTCCGTGTATACACAGTGATGTCTACGTAGTCAAAGGAATGTATACTTCGAATTTCATGACTCTAGCTGCGGTCATTTGGTTGGTACTATTTTTATCCCCTTTTTCTATTTTGTCCCCAAAAAATACGAATTTCGAAAAATCGGTTTATTTTCCGTGTGTACACAGTCAGAGGAATGTATATTCCGAATTTCATCACTCTAGCTGCGGTCTTTTGATTGGTACTATTTTTATCCCCTTTTTTCATTTTAACCCCAAAAAGTACGAATTTTGAAAAATCCGTGTATTTTACTTGTCTATGCAATCAGAGGAATGTATACACCGAATTTCATTATTCTAGGTACAGCCTTTATGTTGGTACCATTTTTATCCATCTTTTCCCATTTTACCCCTTAAAAGTACGAATTTGAAAAAAATACTTTTATATCATGTATCTACTCAATTAGAGGAATGTACACGCCGAATTTCGTGTTTCTAGCTGTTGTCGTTTAATGTGTACCATTTTTATCCCTTTTTTGCCCCATTTCACCCCCTACAAATAAGAATCACTTTATGGTGCAGTTTTTTGCTATAAGGGTAATACGCATACCAAATATCAAGCAAATATAAACAGATATATTCAAAAAACATGCTTAAATATGCTAAAATAGTAGGGATTGTTATGGGTATTTTTAGTCCTTGTGAGGGAAAAATTTTTCCCTTTGGGCCGATTTTGCCCCATTTCAATCCCAACCGATCTACGACTATAAGACGCATTTATGGAAAATTTGGACGTCCTAGCTCCTTTCGTTTAGATGCTAGCGTGCTTTCAACAGACGGACAGACGGACAGACGGACGGACGGACGGACATGGCTAGATCGTCTTAGAATTTTATGACGATCAAGAATATATATACTTTATAGGGTCTCAGGTCAATATTTCAAGGTGTTACAAACGGAATGACAAAGTTAGTATACCCCCATCCTGGAGGTGGAGGGTATAAAAACTTAGAGTGAAAGTGGGCTACAACTTCTCAGGTTTTAATACAAATGTCCTTCCCGATATAACTTTTGCCTCTCAAGGTATTACAAATTAGATCAAAATTAGCACAATACGTTTTATGTCAACTGGAAACATACATTGTGAAGGTAGGTCAGAACCCATAAAAAATTGTACCCTATTGCACTTTTTTCCCCGAATTCAAATGTATCGTGATAGAAAGTGGAGGGTATCTTATAGTCGGCCCACCCGTCTTTAGCCTTTCCTTAGTTCTTCTATTCAATAGCAGTGGTTCTTACTATTCTATCATTTTTTAGTGTTATTCATAGAGATAAATAAAGCCAAGAATTTATTGAAAACTTCACTTTATTTAAAACCATTCCTTCTTCATTTGTCTATCACATGATTCAAACTACTTTTCCCAGTGGAAGATTCGAAACTTTCCCCGCCACCTTACGCATCAGATGTTCCCCTTTTTACCCAATCAATGTTTTTGTGATATTCAGTTCAGCTACTGTCACACAAAGCTTGCAAAGACACGTAATGTCTATAAATTGTTATTTTTATCTTCTGTCCATACACATGGCATTTAAAGCTAAAGAGAGAAGCACAAAACAAAGGATGTTCAACATTTAGACATATCTACATGCAGTCATATATGGAGCAATCGTTAAGAAATGGGCTTATAGTGAAGAGCATAGGAACAGTTTCCAAAAATTGTAAGGTATCTGGAGTTCCTTTTTGTCTGCTGAGAAAATACCACTATAAACCACACCAATGATGTCGTAATAAATCTACGTCATTTCTTTGATATCCACATTTGCGGACATTTGGAGTAAATTGGTTCATATTTTCGGCATGTGAGTCCACAGATTATAAACTGCACTTTATTTAAGAATGTAGCAAAGTACATTTGTGCAAACTTCCCCGTTACGGTGACTATAGAATCCATGTACAGCTATGTCTCCTCTACCCTCGTATGCAGGCTTACAGGTGGAATATGAGCTTGCATGTGTAACATGTGTAAATTCTTACACAAATACCTATTCTCTGTGTATTTGGATTGTGATTTCAAAAATCATGGACTTCTGTAATGTGATACAATTTCTGCAATGGCAAATACTAAACGTTGTTATCGTAACAAAAACGAAAGTTATCGTAACAAAAACATATTCTACTCATACTTAGATAAGTATGGGAGCAGAATTGAATTTCCTGAATTATGTGTATTATGTTACCAGTGACCACCATAGTAATGACGTGGGGAGGGACGAACATATCAATGAGATTTTAAGTGAAATCATTTCTAGAGTGTTGAAATATTAGTCGTAGTTATGTGAAATTAAAGAAGGTAAGAAATATTAAATCATCCACCATGACGTATGAGCAACAAACAAATGTAATATATTGCTCATACGCATGGGCGCACATACTAAAAGATATATGACTGAGAAGTAGTTAAGATAGGGTTTAAAACTGAAAAATAACAACAATGAAGTCGCGGTAATATGAACTAATAAAAGTTGCAATTGTTCACATTATCGAATTTGTTCACATTTTCGATAGCAGAAAGTTATAGCATCTTTTTTGGGTTGGTTTGTCTAAGAGCAAATCCTACAAAGAATCTACATATTATTAAACTATGTATTATTAAAAGAACATGTAATTTATCCGAAACATGAACACTTTTTAGATCCCCAGTTAATATGTGCAACAGTGAAACCAATCTTTAAAAATTGAAGGAGTCATCCAATTTGACTTTGGGTTTTTATTATAGGAAAATTAAAAAAAAAATATTTAAATACGTGGTATAGACAGGCAGTATTGCTTCAAAAATGAAATCTTTGTATAAGAAAATAAAATGTACAGTAGTAGATAGACACCAGGGCGTATCGATTTTAAAAAATATGTTTCTGATTACTTTGGAATAGCATAAAAATAAAAATCTTAAAAATTTCCTTCAATGTGCACGAGGACAAAATGTAAAAACACCGAAAATCGTACTCTTTTAATGTTTCCCCTAAAAAAAGTACTTGTCGTCATAACAAACTTTTGTAATTAATACCAAAAGATAGGTAATACCAGCGGCTAACTATAAGTGTAGTAGGAGCTAATACAATAGTGTGAAGTGTAGTACCTTGTCTTTAATTGATGATAAAGTGGAAAATTAAAAAAAAATATTTTTTATAAGTTACTTCTCCTAGTCAGGCAAGTATATTATATTATACATACATATATAAAAAATATTTAGAAAAACGGTTCGAGTAGAGATTCAGACTTCTCATTTCATAATAATATCGTAACACTTACCCAAACGCAAAAAAGGCTGAATGAATAACATTTTTAGAGCAGAGTAGCGACCACATAATTCTGTAACGGTAGTTGAGTAGATCATTTTTATACAATAAACTTATAGTTCAGCTGTTGTTCTTTTTATAACTGAGTTTTTTATATAACGGGTGAAAGTTAAGCGAAAAAAGTGTTGTAAGTTAATGTCTGAAAGAATTCTTGTTGTCAGAACTATTTTGTGGAATTTTATGCGGATCATTTTTATAGATGATCTTACCTCCTCAATTTATTTTGCATCTTTTCTTTGCCGTGCTCTACCGAAATAGCCACATTTTTTGTGGAAAAAAATCGATCTTCCAAAAAACATGGACCCGTTTTAACCCTAGTATTTTTGTTGTATAAGTTTTCGTGTAATTTTGCAATTTAAACGTCAAAAGCTCTATTTTCAATATTGGTGCCTTCGGTAACCCACACTGAAAGTTTCCGACAATATTTTTCGTAGAACATTTTAATCCTTTATTGTCCTTTTGGAAATGACTTTTTTGATTTTCTCGAAAATGAAATGTTTTTCCAAATATTTTGTATATACATGCATGACTAGGAAAAGTGCCTTATAAAATATATTAAAACTTTCCAATTTATCATCAATTAAAGCCCATATAACACGATTGCATTAGCCCCTACTACACGTATACTCAGCAGCTGGTGTTACCTACCTTTTGGTATTAATAACAAAAGTTTCCTATGACGACAAGAATTTGTGTTAGGAGAAACATTGAAAAAAAGTCAGACTTTCAGTGTTCTTTTACATATCGTCCTTGCGCACATTGAAGGAGATTTTTTCCTTTTTGGACGGCAATACCAACACTTGCCTCCAACTTTTTTTTTATATTCCAAAGCGATTTAAAAAAAGATTAGCCCTAATAGAGACTCTTGCATAACACCATATATCTAAATCTGAACCGATGTGATGCACTTTCGCCATGTCTGTAGTTGAAATAAAAATTTGATGAAAATTAGTTACAATATGTGACTTTTAGAGGGGTAAAGTGTAATCGGGAGCGACCATTTCCATACATGTCTCTAGTTGCAATGTAAGATGTTTGGACTCTTTTAATATAATATTTAATATCTTTAAAAGAAAGCTCAAATAATTGTCTAAAAGTATAGCAAATTTCACGAATGTGTTTTGCTTCATTCTAGTTCGTTCGTTTGCATCATTTGAAATTTGGTACAATTATAGACATCTATATTAACCCTCTTTTAAAAACATTAAAAAAAGAAAAGATTACGACGATTAGAAAATGTTAAGTTTATTTTTAAAACCAAAAAATAAAGGTGAAAATAAAATTATATATTTTAATATCGCAATTTGCATAAAATCATCATAATTTTGATCTGAACTGAGATATTGTTCTGATTTTTACATCTACAATTTATAGATTGCAAAATTTATTTACAAATGACATTGTGGCATTTATTAGTTGGCTGCACACACTAGGTTATGTTAAGCTGGGAATGTTATCATGATTTCTGGCCCGATTTTCAGCAAAATATTTGAAAAGTTAATTCTACAATTCTCCCAAATGAATGAGAACCACAACACACTTGCGAAAATTATTATTATTTTTCTAGTATGGTACTGCACTTCCACGTAAAGTTGACAGCCTCTAGTCTGCCATGGAATATATTGCATGGTGTAGGGTATATAATATTCATCCCGGTCAAATTTTATTTGTTTTAAAAAAGTATTATGTCTTGTGCATTTGTTTGTAACACCCAAAAGGAAACGAGATATACCAATTGTTAATAATACCGATGGACTTTTTGAGTCGATTTAGCAATGTCCGTCTGTCTGCCCATCTATTCTTGTAATCACGATACAGGTTGCAATTGTAGATGAACCAAATGAATTGCAGAACGAAGTTTTTCGGTACAACGACGAACGCTATTTAATTTGAAGAAAATCGGTTCAGATTTAGACATAGCCGCCATACGAATTTCACACCTGATTTGACTCTTTTCACTCTAGATACCATACATTACAACAGATTTTCTTTAAAATTGGCAAACCATCTAATATTTGAAGTAAAAATGTGTTGGATCGGTTCAGATTTATATATAGCTCCCATACAAATTTCGCTCCCGAATTGAAATTTTTCGCTTTCGAAAACACATATTGTATCAGATTGTTTTCAGATTTGGCAAAACATCTTATATTTCAACTAGAAACATCCATGGTAAATATATGACAGATCGGTTCAGATTTATATATAGCTCCCATAGAAATTTCGATTTGAGTTTTTCCGCTCTAGAAACCACGTATTGTATCAGATTATCTTCATATTTGGCAAAACATCTTATATTTCAACTAGAAGCAACCATGGTAAATATAGGTCAGATCGGTTCAGCTTTATATATAGCTCCCATACAATTTTCGCTCCCGATTTTACATTTTCTACTCTAGAAGACACATATTTTAACAAATCTTCTTCAAATCTTCCAAATTATCTCATATTTCAACTGGAAACACCCATGGTGAAAATGGGTCATCGGTTCAGATTTACATATAGCTCCCATACAAATTTCGCCCCAAAAATTTCCCATACAAATTTCTGATAGACTTTTTCCGCACCAGAAAGCACGAATTTTCAAAAAATGAGCTTAACACGCTATATTTGAACTGGATGAACTATTTGTGAAAGTTAGTCACTATATTGCATGTTTGGATATAGCACCGATATAAATATTTCCGATTTGACAAATTGGACTAGATAATATTAGCCTATGATTAGGAAACATACAAAAATTCTTCCCGTTTTCACTTTTTTACCGAGTTGAATTGTTTTCGGGTAGAAAGTGGAGTGTATCATATTGTCGGCCCCGCCAGACTTTAGCCTTTCCTGACTTGTTTACTTATAACACTGTCCGACAGTCCATATTACACATGATCCAGATGATATACGCCTGAAACTTTACGTGGAATGTAGTTAATTTGCGTTTTTTGATTTTTATTTCCTCATCATCTTGCTCCTTAAAAGGACTTCGAAGCACCAAAGAATACAAATTTTCAAAAATTATTTTAAATACCTATTCGCGCCCTATGATATGCCAAATTAAAGAAGAGAATATGAACTAAAAATACTTTAGCTAGAAAGCTTCTATCTGTTTTAGTTTATAATTAACAACCATTTCAAGTTTTCCCTCTTGAAAAGTAAAATATGAAAAATGTAAATACACTAAAATGGTTGTTAATACTGAGCTAATATAAATGGAAGCATGATATTTGAAGTATTTTTAACAGACATTCTCCTTTTTAATTTGATATGAATACGACTATCATAGGATGCGAATAATTATTTAAAATAATTTTTGAAAAATTGTATCTTCGTTCGTTTATCGCCATTTTGCTATAATAATATTTATGTATATTCATTTGTTTTAATGAATATTTTCTGACCATTTAAATTTGAAATTTATTTAGATTTAACCAAGACTAATCTGAATGTACTCTTCGCTTTAATAAGATCTCATAAATTGGAATTGTGGAAATTTTGCAGAGATACTTACAAGAAATAAGTACTCTTGCGACTTCCTTTGAAATCACCGAAATTGGGAATTCGAAACCATGTATTTTTAGTAGCGTTTACTGCCAGGTGTTAGTTTCGGGCGACTGTAGTCTTTCCTTACTGTTTATGTTGCTTAGTTTTCTTTAGAAAAATATCTTTATATATAACAAAGTCCAACACTAAATATGTTGTCGAAGATCCGTTTAATAACTGATTTGGATAATTAAGGTGCGTAGATTGCAAATCTCGTTTGAAATATATTTTCCCCACTTTGGGATTTCGGGTCATTATTTTTTGAGAAAATGAAAAACCTTATGTTGTCATTTATTTTGTTTCAAGACCAAAGGTTGTGCTGAAGAAGTCTTCATCAGAACCCAAAATTAGGAAAAAGACAAAGTGAGACCTTTATTGTTGCAGCTAAAAGTTGACTGCACAGTTTTGATGGGCGCTACCCCATCTCGTCAGAACTTTCGCAACGAATGTATGTCTTTAACTTAAATCAGGGTTCATAAACAAAATATTCCACCGAACTAAGTAGACACACTAAAACTCTCACTTTGCCAATTCATGTTATGCATGTGCTCGCAACAATGCAAATGTTGTTGTTGTACGGTATGTCCCGTCTTCACTGTACCTCGTGTGTATTGTTGTTGTTTGTATGTATTGTTGGTCTGTTATGTTGTATGTGTTGTCATTTATTTTGGTTCAAGACCAAAGGTTGTGCCGCCGCCGATTTCATCGACTCATATCGACTTCAACCACGCCGCCGATATTTGATGGTGTTCTAACTCAGTCCAATCTTACTACCAAAATAGACAATCCACATAAATTGCAAAAGAAAATATAACTGTCGGCATAAACAACCTACTACTCTGAAATATGTGTATCTTTCTTTCCCATTATATGATGACGTTTATAGAAAGTTGTATGATTGTATTTTGATTTGAAAGTCGCATTTATATAAGTCAATTCCAGTATGGCCATGTGTTCCTATAAAAACAATAAACAACAGCTCCTCTATTGTGCTTCTTTAGTGTGTCAAAGTAGGTGGAACTTTACGATTCTTCGGGAGGATAATGATATTCAAGATGTCTGGTCAAATATGCCTCACATAAAAAGCTGCAAATGCAAAAATATTTATTAAATTCGTCCATATTATAAGTTTTTGTAATGGATTCCCACTCCCAAAAAATAATTGTATGGGATAATAATATTAAATTATGGGAACATTGGCTAGTATTAACGAATATTGAACTACTTGCCAAAAATAAAAGAAAAGGTATTAAAAACCAATACAAATTGTTCTATGCATTTTCCCAAATAAATAGGGGTGATCGAATGATAGAACGACCAAAATGGGTCGGCGGCTTTCGGTCGACAACAACTACATGTAAATTGGTACCACTACCCGTATTTCCACTCCTGTCATTTGATAGCAATTGTTTTCATTTGTATTATTTGGTCTGTTATCAATTATTTTTAAAACTGGTCAAAATTTCTGGTTTTAAAAAATGAAAGCATTCAAAAAATCATTCATTCATCTTTAGTTTCCTAATTCAATTTTAATCCACCTACAGCAATATTCACATATTATGTTTTTTTCATTTGTTATTTACCACAAATCTAATTTTTCTATTTACATTAACGTAGTTTCTGCCATATTTAGACATTTCTTAAGCATTTAGGGAAAAATACTTATTAACAAAAAGTCCAAACAGCCGCAATTTCCAGTAATACCTGTTATTATCATTTGCCTCAGCTTAAAGCCAGGCGGATTTTCTCGAATGCTCAGAGCATGGCCTTTTAAATTGGATATCATAGGAAACGGCACAAACAGCAGGCAGCCTTTGCAAAATCTCCTTCTAAGAGCAAAAATACTATTGTTATTTTTTTGTTTGTTTTCAAACCTTATTACCACTCATCATCCTCATAGAAAGTAATTTCGCTAAATTTCACTGGGTAATATCACGGAATGTAATCTACGGGGAATTCTCGACACGTGTAGCTATGACTGTGTTCTCGCATTTTGCAGATTATATTTTATTGTCAGAGTAATTTATATAATGTGATGGCCGACCGTTGGGGAAGTACGTACACTGGGAGGCAAATGATAGGTTGTATTTGGCATTTTTGCAAGCAGAAAGTAAATCAAATGTTTTAAAGTGGATTGGGTGGAATTTTTAATTCATTTGCAGTAGAGTAAATTTTGTAGAAATTTGGTGCAAAAAAAAAAGCATTAATTTGTGACCATTATAAAATAGTCGCATAGACTAGTGTGGGATTTATTAACGGGTCGATATACAATTTTAATCGATATAAAAGCAATTAAAGGTACCATTCAATTGCACAGAATGAGAATAGCAAATTATTGGGAATAAATAACAATCAAGCTTGGTGTTGGTACACTACATTTTTAAAGTCTCCTATAATGTGTTGCATGGAAAATGAATTGTCCCAAAATTCATGTCATCATCAAAAAGACGAAAGAATATTGAGATTCAAAAAATATATGAAAAAAATCATTTCTACAAATTACTCTGTCCAACAGCATTTTTGCAACAGAGCAGCGATCCTATAATTCTGTTGGGTAGATCATTTTTGTAGAATACATTTATATGATTGCTGACTAAACAGGGAATATTTGTGACAGAATATTTTCCCAGAAACCCAGATAGAGAAAGTTGAAATAAATGCAATTGGAACCGCGAATTTTGTATTTTTGGAACAATTTAAGATTTTTTCGCGACTTACTACATGTATGTTACAAGTGAAATTGGTTCTTAACCCATTAAAGCCCAGTAAATTTCATTGTTTGCTGTTTCTTACTGTTTGCTGTACGATTATTCGAACACTGGGTCAAAATGGGTTAATACACATGTAATCAGCCGACTCCGTTGGAAAAAATTACAATACAAATATATCATGTATACAAATCCCTTAAGTCATATCTCCAAATAAATTTGCAAAAATATTCAATTTGTATTTTTGTGTATTTTTTACAGTGCTCTACCGAAATACCCACATGTTTTGTCTATAGAGATCAATCTTCCAAAAAAACATGGACTTATTTTAACCCTAGTAATTTTTTGTATAAGTTGGCGTGTAATTTTGCAATTTAAGTGTGAAGAGGTTTATTTACATCCTTGATAACCCTCACTGAAATTTTCCAGCTAATTTTTTCGTAGAAAATATCTATCCTTTAATGTCTACTTTGAAAGGACTCTTTTATTTTCTCGAAAAAAAGGCTCAAATTGACCGCTAAGTAGTGGAGCTAGAGGGTTAAGATTTTCCACACAAATGATCCTTATAATATTCCACAATATAGTTCAGACATTAACTTACAACACTTTTTTCGCTTAGTGTAATGCTTCTTTCGACCATAAAGTGAAAATTTTACCCACTGTAAAAAGAAAGTCAGACCAGCTGGACTATAAGTTTATTCTACAAAAATGGTCTACTCACCATGTCATTTCAGAATTATATGGTCACTATTCTGTTCCATTCAAAAATTCCCATTTTGTTGGACAGTGTTATTTATTGTTTTTATTGGCGGGCCCACACAGATTTTTATTAAGCCTCATGAGACACAAATAAAAGATTTTTGTATTTTTTTTATTAATTTTTAAATCACTATCTTTTGATTTTTTTAAATCAAAATTTTTTGAAAAAAAACGTTCATTTGAAACAAAAAATAATTTTTTTGGAGACCCTAAACTCATGAGATGGCCATTCAGATCGATATGAGGCCGATATAGTAGAATGTGGAGATGCAGAGCTATCTTCTTTTACATAAAATATTTTAATTGTCTGATTTGATTTCAGGATTTTTGGGTTAACATGTTTTCAAAATTTATTTTCGTACTATCGGTAGTATTACAATGACGACATGTGTATCAAATGAAAGAGAAGCATATCTGTTGTAGATCATAAATTCTGAGAAGCAGTTATATTCAGATCAATTAGTAGATGATATATTTACCCCATATTATATGTAAGTAAATTAAATTCATAAGTAAATTAAATTTTTTGAATACATCTAAAATATTGAACTACCAATAAAATATTTGGTTAACCGCTGAATGCATGGCTCTTAAGGAAATCTAATCATAGGTTATAATATAAAATTTAAACATTTGAAATATTCCTATGAATATGCTCACAATTCCCAAAAAGAAAAGAAAAAATTACCAATAATGGGATTTTCACAACTTGCGCTGTATTTTTGTAATTTAAGGATTCGTTTAAAACATATTCCGGTTTTTTTCTACTTAACCTTGAAATCGTTTTTTTTTTCAAAAATGTCAAAGTTTTGCACAGGCTGTGACCGCAACTAAAGCCGTTTGGAAGAACTCAAATAATCGTGTTCTACGTTAGCTTAATATACTCCCTTAACGCTGAAAAAATGATAGATTTTCCCAAAAAAAGCTGAAAAATTGTGAAATTTTCATAAATTTTGCATTTAAACACTTGCCATTTTTAACATAGAAGAGATTTTTTGAAAATTTTGTCCTCTTCATCTATTGGTCTATTAGCTTTACAAAACATATCTTTTGGACTATAGTGTAAAAACAGACAAAAGTCGGGGAAAAAATAATAAAAACTAGTAAATCAAAAAAATTTTTTTTTCAAATCCATGCTTTATGCAAGCAGAATTCTATTGGGCCTAGAAATTCTTTTTTAGTTATCTTTTGTAGAAGGAAAAATTACTGCGTTATCAGGAGCAGAAATAATAGATTTTTAATTTGTGGTTTGTATGGGAGGTACCACGCCCCTTTGTCCAATTGGTCAAATTTTTCCATTTCCTTGTATTGTCATCGAAAATGATTAAGTGTGCAAAATTTGAGCAAAATTGGTTGAGAAAAAAGCTTTCAAAAATTGATTTCAAATTTTGTGGCACACAAACATATATAGAAAGTAACCTTATATAAAGCATGGAAAAATAATTCTGAAGCGCTTATTGCCCAAACTAAATAAGAGATAATCTGCACATGTATGCATGTTTTTGTACACTTCTTGAAGACGAATACGTATACTTTTTGTCGCACCCAGTTTGTTAGGACGCACCCCACTGGTTAGGACCTAATAGACGTAGAGGGCCTTAATGCAAAACTTAAGGTTATCAACACTTCGACTATGTATATATAAAATGTCATTAGATTCTGTTAAATCGTTTAAGAGTTCCATAATTATTTCCCGTTTTTTTCTCACATCCTTCACTGTGCTGCGAGAGCAAATCGCTCCTGAAACACCTCCAAAAATCATGTTTTTCTCTTGTATTTTTTTATGTTGCACCTTTGTCCAATATTTCAAACATAAATTTTTATTCTTATCTTACTGAAACTTATTGGTGGAATTATTATTTTTATTTGTTACAACTTAAAACTCACATTTCTTGTAAATAAAGGGTGATTTTGTAGCTATTATCTTTTTGGCAACACTGGTTTAAACAGCTGACGCACGTTTCGTGTTTTGTTTCACTATCAAACATCTTCAGTTTGGTCTATAATATAACCATGAATCGTCTTACAAACGAACAACGCTTGCAAATTATTGAATTTTATTATCAAAATGCGTGCTCTGTTAAGAAAGTTCATCGCGCGCTTCCATTGTATGGTCAGTTTAATCGACCCACTGAAGCGGCTATTCGGGCTATTGTGACTAAAATTCGCACCAAATTTACATTGTTGGACATTAAACCACCAACACGCTTACGTAGAGTGCGAACTGTAGAAAATATCGCAGCTGTCTCGGCCAGTGTTAATGATGACCATCAATTATCGATTCGTCGCCGTTCGCAGCAATTGGGTCTCTGTTACTCAAAAACGTGGAAATGCCAAAATTGGACTAAGCGGATAGACCATTTGAGGCGCAGTCAAGGTCAAAACTAGCATGAAATAATCTTCAAACATTAAATTATATGGGCCGTACTATCGATTCAAATAAAGATTTCATGAATTTTTCTGAAAATTATGTGTTTATTTGAAAAACTTTCCTATAGCTTTTTAAAAATCACCCTTTATAAGATGTTTTGCCAAATATGAAGACAATCTGTGAAAATATGTGGTTTCTAGAGCGGAAAAAGTCGAATTGGGAGCGAAATTTGTATGGGAGCTTATATTTCAACTAGAAACACCTGTGGTAAAAATGTTTTAGATCGGTTCAGATTTATATATAGATCCCATACAAATTCCGCTCTAAAATCCACATTTTTTAACAGGTTTTCTTCAGAATTGGCAAAACACCTTATAATTCAACTGGAAACACCTGTGGTGAAAATGTGTTACATCGGTTCAGATTTATATCCCATAAAAATTTTGTTCCAGGATTGACTTTTTCCACCCCAGAAACCACGTTTTTTCACCGAATGTCGTCAAAATGAGCATGACACGTTTACTTGAACTGAAAAAACTTATTGTGAAAGTTAGTCACTTCATTCCATGTTTGGATATAGATCCGATACAAATATTCCGTTTTTACTTTTTTACCGAATGGAATTGTGTTCGGATAGAAAGTGGAGTGTATCATATAGTCGGCCCCGCCCGACTTTAGCCTTTCCTTACTTGTTTTATATTGCGCTTTTGTCCAATATTTGAAACATAAATTGTTATTCTTATCTTACTGAAACTTATTGGTGGAATTATTATATTTATAGGCATTTTCAAACTCATATTTCTTGTAAATATTTTGTAATAAAAATAAGTAGAGGGAATCAATACCTTTAGAAAGAATCCTGAATTATTTAATATCGGACGAAAAATGACGTCACTGATTCTATTTTTGTGAAAATAGTTTAACACAAAAGATGTTTTCCAGAGCTAAAATTTACTGTTTTGTACAAAACAATTTCCTTCCCATTCTTATTTCTGGGGCTGATTGGATATTATTATTTTTATTTGTATAGACCGAACCCCATCCTAATGCACATATGACCAGAGACAAATTTTGCTGAATTCTAATTCTATTGAAGTTGTCGGCATTTGGAGCGTTAAGTCCCATATCACTATGTGGTTGTATAAGATTGATATATTTATGTATTCTTAATAATTGTTTAGAACCACCAGTTGAGCCGATTTGACAGTGAATGAAAGTACAATTGTCAGCAAACTAAATTTGAATAATGTAGCCTCCCATAGAACTATCACTCACTCTTTGATTTCTTAGAACTTTACAAGCCATATATTCCGAACTTGTTTCTTGAAATGCACCACATCGGTCCTTGATCCATGTGTGCAAGAAAATCAAATCATAACACCCTGTTCCACAGAACTCAGCAAAGAAGAACATGACATCTTCCAATCTAAATGTAACACCCTGTTTTCTATTTACTATTGCAGCTATTGTTTGCAATTTCACTATGATGAAATACAAACAGACACAAAGATATCCACACAACACAACAAATGAAGACCCTCAACAACAGTTCATCTTTCAGTGATTTATAATGAAACGTTTGTTGTTGTGTTTTGTGTTCATGTTTCCCATGGAGTATTAAATAATTGTAAATTACAATGTACTCGTACATACACACTAGCATACATACAAACATATGTCGAAGATCAAAATAACTTAACATTGAAAAATAAAAAAAAAAATATTTAAACAAATTTAATTATCCCGTAGTTTGGAGTCATACAATTTGGTACTCTCCAGAATAAAGGGTACACCATCAATTACTATTAATTGGAGGCCCATAAAATACATATGTATGGATGGTTCGGTTGTATAGAAAAAGTTGAGCTTGAGAGGTATTGACAACCAATTGCAATTTTTAGAATTTTCTAACCCATTAAGGGCCGCAAATTTTTTTCATACTGTTAATTCTCAATGGGTTAAATGTGAAGTAAAAACTGAAGTATGGGGTTATTTGCATCGTAAACATATTCTAGTCTTATAAAGCAAATTTTTGGAAAGAAATTCAACCATTTAAAATTCCCCCCTTAAAAATTAAAACATGAATAATCTACATAAACTTCTAAAAAAAATTGAAATGGTTGTTAATATTAAATTAACATAGATAGACGCATGACATTTAAAGTATATTTAGCAGATGTTCTTCTCTTTCATCCGATACCCATATCATTGTATGACACGCTAAAGTACAAAACTAAATTATTGAAATATTTACATCCTTTGAAAAAAAAGTCCAATAAAAAAGACAAACGACCACGAAATAATAAACTGGGTATGAGTTTTTCTATTAGTCACCTATAGCTTCACTTCTATATAATCTCGTTCTTGTGAGGGAAATCATGTCGAACGGTTTTATTGTAACATCTTATGTGAAGTTTTCTTCCCAATTTATTCACTGATAAGCCAAATTTTCAGATGTTTTTTTTTCAAAGATTAGCATTTGTAGTCTTACAATGTGTTTACGATGCAAATAATCACATATTTCAGTTTTACATCACATTTAACCCATTAGGACGTTGGGGCGTGGCAAAAGTGTTTTTGAGAGCTAGAAGGCTGACAATTGCAACGTATATATTATTGATAACGAAAAAGATAAATATGATGTCGGATTTTGAATTTTCGTTTCGTGGGTGGTGGGGGCGTGGCAAAAGTTTTTTAGATAGAATGCTGAAAATTGGAACGTATATATGACTGACCACGATAATATCAATATGAAACCTGATTTTAATTTTACCATTTGTTTTTTTGCCTTGCGAAGCGGGCGGGGTTCAGCAAGTATATATATATATATATAGCTTATTTAAGAATACTTATGAAATCTGTGTGCTTTTGTCCAGCAAACACATTTTTATACTCTCACTCCACAGAGTCGGAGGGTATACATCAGTTGGGACAGAAAAAAGTGTAGGGCATTGATAGAGTGACTTAAGACCCTAAGTATGTTTGGACCAAATTCGTTTCACGACTTTTTAAGGTGTTTGAGCCATGTCCGTCCGTCCGCCCGCCTGGCTGGTGTACAAACTTTGCACATGGTAATTATTTTCCGAAACTTAGCTTAAGTTCGAAGATGGGCGAAATTGTCACACCCCTTCTGGTACCTCCCACACAAATGGACCATATTTCAATGTTAAAATAAAACCCATATAACTTCCTCACGGATACTCCAGCTATATTTTGGCATTTGAAAATATTTTAATAATCACTTTAAGTGTACTAAATATGACGGGTTTGGACACGCCCCTTCCAGAACCTCCCACTCAAATCACGCAAAACTATGTAAAATGAAAGCTGTTATAACTTATACACTGATGATCGGAATACTGTGAAATTTGGTATTTAGCAACGCCTTTATAGTGGTTACATTCCCATGGAATATGGGCGATATTGCCACGACACTTCTGGTACCTCCCACACAAAGTGGCATAAACTTTGGTTACAATAAAACCGACATAACATTCATACGGGTAGCCACAATCATTTGCATTTTGATATTTAGAAATATTTCTATAATCACTTTAAACCTAAAAAATATGTACGATTTAGCCACGACCCTTCTTGTACCTCCCACACAATTGTCTCTAGCCTGATTATTATTAAATCCTTCATAACTTTTATACTGGTCCCATATGACTTGATATTCGCCCATGCTTTTACAATCCTCCTAGTACCACAAATCTATCCACACAAATTATCCTGCCCTACGTTAAATTTAATTCCTTATAACTTCCGTCGTAAATAAGTCGGATCAGCCGACTGAAGCTAACGTACTTGTTTAAACAATTTTTAGTAATTTTTCAATTTTGACAATATTATTGCGCATTATTTTGTTTGGCAATTTTTTTAAATAACACATTTGGTATGGAGTGAAACGCCGCTTTGTTTTAAAAAACCGTCAATAGTTGGCTGCGTTATTAAAGGTTTTACTTAAACAAAATTGTTAAAAAAATACAAGTGTTTGGTCATTCCAGTTCAAATCTCTCATATCGGTTGATAACCAACTAAGTTACAGGCTTATAAGTGTGTAAATGTACGAAATCCCGGTTTTTAAACCGTAACTCGCAATTTTTGGGTGTCTGACAAATTTCAAATGCAGATCCTTGTTATAATACCTACAAGAAAAATAATGGCACTTCCCAGAGTTTTCTAATTCATTCTTTTTCGTAGCACAGTGTATTGTACATTTAACAAATTTTATAAAAAAAATTGTTTTTGTATAGGAAGTCTATCAACTTTTCCCCTTATGTTCGGGGAAAATGTTGGGGAGGGAAAAATTAATAGGGGTTAGCCTTACACATCTCCCCTCTAGGGGTTAGTGCGGAGCAGTTTTGGGCCATTTTATAAAAAATATTTTTTGTATGGGAGTTCCATTAAAGAATTGGGATACATTTAATTCCTCTGGGGGCGACTCTGAGACAGTTTTTGTGTTTTTGTATATTTGTACACCCTCCACCATCAGGATGGTGGAGGTATCCTAACTTTTTCATTCCGTTTGAAACACCTTGAAATATCGACCTGAGACCCTATAAAGTATATATTCTACATCGTCATAAAATTCTAAGACGATCTAGCCATGTACGTCCGACCGGCCTAGCATCTAAACAAAAGGAGCAAGGGTGTCCACATTTTTGCATGAATAAGTCTTATAGTTGTAGATCGGTTGGGATAGACACGCTAAATAAAAAGATTTTTCCAAATGCGTACCTTATTTGGGTGCGTTTTACGACAAAAATGGGTAGAATCATGAATTTAGCTTATCTTGTACTGTGTACGTGGGTGATAATGGATTTTCAAAATTTATGTTTTTGGAATTTAAATAGGTTGGAAATACAACCAACCAAACGGCTGCAGCTTAAAATGCACCCACTATCTATATTTACTTTTTGAATTTAGTTGAAGTATTATTTCGAAGTATATAGTATAAACATATTGGTATGCTTGACTTATAAGTGTGCTTCAAAATATTGTAAATTTTATATTTGTTTATAAAATTATTTTTTCAATATTTTTATACGTTTTGATTTGGCTATATAAAAATATTGGCTTCTATGAAAACCGATAGCCTCGGTGGAATGCAATCAATGGTGGAGGGTATAAAGAAGTTCGGTCCGGTCGAACTTAACGCCGTTTTTACTTTTCCGTAACCTTTGACCCCGATGAGCGACCACTTCTATCCGCCCAACCACCCCCATGTTTGGCTTATACTTTATACAAAAATGGGGGTGGGGTGAATTCTTCAAAATCCCATTCAACACTATCCCTCCCTACCCCTAACGTATATGTGGTTTCTAGAGACATTTATAATGGGGCGATATCAAGCATTGCCCCCTTGGCCCACTTTCACTGCTATGCAATATAATGTGTTTTGCCAGAACTTTAAGAAGATTTGAGGATTATAGAGCAGTAAGAATTCAAAGCGAAAGGAATGGGGGATATATCCAAATATGGACTGATTTTTTTCATATTCATTATCATTCGCCTGAATTATGTCATGAAGCTACACAGTGTTTTATAGGGTATTTTTATTGACAAATATATCTTGCTTTGGTATATATTCGGAATCGGATTAGAAATATTTTGAAAAGTTGGAGTCGGAGACGATCAATTTTGTTTCGACTACACAGCCCTGGCTTTTACTGAGGCTTAGAAAATCCCTGATTATTTTTAATATATTTTTTTAATTTTTGGGCTTCATCAGTTAAACTGTTCGACCGCATGAAATTATTTCATTTTCTGTTTTTTATTAAGATCTTCATTTCTTCCCCACTACACAACATCCAGATTTTAGGGACGACATTTAAGTTTTTCCCCATATAAATGAGTTAGATTAGTTTGCCTTTCAGCTAGTGATGTGTCTGCCTGTTCGTATGCAAGCCAGCATAATGATAGTTAAACAGAAATCCCATATGTTGTATTTGATGGAATAATGATGTATGGGACTCTCATATTTCATGTCAGCATTTGACATGAGGTCAGCTAGCTAGCTAGTCTTCGACAGAGATAAACCAAATACAGATGAGAGAACGCAACGCTTTGCACAATATCTTTGGGATGGTAAATACACTTCAATTACATGACAAACAGCAGACCATGTCCTTTTCGAAAATTTAAGTCCTGTCCTTAAAGAGATTATAAAAGATAAATTATGTGAAATTATATTTGTGAAATTGTCCACAAACTAATACAAAACTCTGACTAAACAAAAACGTAAATATATAATCTAAGTTATGCTGTTGTTTCCTACTGTCATCATACGTGTATGCAACTTTTCGAATGCTGTCATCAAAGTTTCAAATGAACGAAGGGACCGATCTGAGGGATGAATAGCACAGCAAAACTCCCCCCAGATACACAGACACAAAGTCACACAGGACAACACTTTCCACAAACTTTAGAAGTGAATTGACACTTCAAAAAATGAAAGCTGAAACTTTTTTATCACGTCTGCATATACATATACATATACATATTCATAGATATAAGTAAAATAGTAGAAACAATGTTCGTTATAAACGACTTTAGTATACCCTCAGGTACAAGAGGTGATGTAGAAGGCCTGATACAATTCCAATTTGCCAAAAAAGATGATGGCACACTAGGTGGGTAGTTCGCCGAACAATTAATAGAGTAAATTTGTGTAACACAATCATTTTCGGTAGTGTGTCACTTCAACTAATTTATACCGAATTATTCCTAACACGTTTTTTGCAAACCGGAACTGGTGAATCAACTAATAATAATTGACAGTTTATGCATATCGACGGAGGCGGGGTAATTCATTGGCAGGCCTCTGTAGTGAGCTATTCAATATGAAAGAGACAAGTTATTGGGGATACGTGGTGGGGTTCCGAAAACGATTCGAAAATCCACTTAAAGGTGGACAATAAAAAACTGTTGAAGAGCTCTTTCTAAAAATATTGTGTCCTAATAGTAGGCATTGGATTTTTATATGT
Organism: Polietes domitor; assembly: GCA_947397865.1. NCBI lineage: Eukaryota > Metazoa > Arthropoda > Insecta > Diptera > Muscidae > Polietes > Polietes domitor. The sequence goes on along the minus strand of OX377621.1, from coordinate 137,732,966 downwards.
GTACTATATCATGAACTCATGTGACCTACTTTCACAATGTATGTTTCCAGCTGACATATAATGTGTTCTGCTAAATTAGATCAAAGCCTTTAATGCATTGAGAGAAAAAAGTTAACTCGGGAAGGACATTTGTATGAGGGTTCTATTAAAACCTGAGAAATTGTGACCCAATTTCACTATAGGTTTTTCCAGTTGCATTTTGAATTGAAGAATATTGGTTAAAATATATGGTTTATAGAGAGGAAAATGTCAAATCGGGAGCGACATTTTTATGAGGCCCATTTTCAACACCATATTTCCAGTTGTAATAATTGTTGCTATGGCAAATTTGAAGAAAATCGTTTAAAATATGTGGTTTCTAGATTGCATGGATAAATGGGGGCCAAAATGGGAGCATATTTAGACCTGAAATTGCTACCATTTGTATCACTTTTTGTCCCGCTCGCCCCTTAAAAGTACAAAATTTCGAAGAACCCACTTATGTTGCACGTTGACAGAGAAATGTAGATACCGATTTTCATGATTATAGCTGCATTACTTAAATTGGTACCATTTGTATAATCTTGTCCTCTGTCTCTTTCCTCCCTTAAAAGTACAAATTTCGAAAAATCCCAATTTGTAGCTAGTCCTCAAGGTCATTGCAAGGAACACACCGTTTCTAACTACTGCCGTTTAGTCAGGACGAAGGTTTGATGTTTATCCCCTTTATACCATGTTACCCCCTAAAAGTACGAATTTCGTAAAATCCTTTCCTTGTCGACGTCTACGTCAAATTTAGTCATATTTAGGAACTACCCTGAAAATTACATGACCCTAGCTTCAGCCGTTTGGTGTGGGTGCTGGTCAATGGTAAGTCAGTCAGTTAGTAATGCAACTCTTTTATATATATCTACATACGGGCATCTCCTAGTGGCCCGGCCCGACATTCGCACGCCTTAAACTACGTCAAAAACAAGAAATAAACTAAAAAGTCGATCATTTTAAATATATATCGTCAGGATTTAGTACAAATTAGTACAAAACAAGCAAGGAAAGGATAAAGTCGGGCGGGGCCGACTAAATAATACTCCCTGGTGTTTCATGGGCTCAATTTTATGTAGTTCATATAAATTATACAGTAATCGTCAATTCAATTTGAAAAAAATTAACGAATATTGAAAATAATATGATAATTAATCCAACTTTCCGGCAGATATTCAGAGTAACGAAAATATAACATGATCTTGAAAAATGACAAATGTAGATTACACAGCGGTAATAGGATGAATCGGACGGCCATTTGAGGGGAGGGGGGCTATAACAACACTTGGGGAATGTGCCATAACAGGGGTCTATACATATCTTATTCATGGTAGGTATTCCTAGTGGTAATATATCATGATCTGAAAAATTTGATCAAGATCCGATGTAAGATGTAGTTTCTAAAGCTGTAATATAGTAGAATGGGGGTTATACCAAAATATGGACCCATATATTTGTCTTTCATAGTATGTCTTCTTAGTTGAAATATAATACAAAATGCAAAATTTGATAAACTTCCCATTTGTAAGGTCGCTACATTAAAAAATGGGCCCATATAGATCACTTTAAAAGTAGGTATTCTTAGTTAAAATCTGACATGATATGCAAAATTATATCGAGATGCAATGCACGATGAGATGTAATAGAGTAGAATGGGGGCCCAATTTATATGGAGGTTATACCAAAATATGGACCCATATATTTCACTTTCATAGTATGTATTCTTAGTTGAAATATAATATAATAACCAAATTTGAAAAACTTCCGATGTAAAATGTGGGTCCTAGAGAGGTAATAATTAAAGGGGGCCCATTTTTAAGGGCGATACTTTAAAAAGAGGGGTTTATAGATCACTTTCGAAGTAGGTATTCTTAATTGAAATATAAGATGATTTGCAAAATTTTATCAAGATCCAATGTAAGATGTGGGTTCTAGGGCGATAATAGTGTAAACTGGGGGCCCATTTGTATGGGGGCTATACCAAAACATTGACCTATATAGCTGGCTTTCACAATAGGTGTTTCTAGTCTAAATGTAACATTGTGTGGGAAATTTGATCAATATCCGATGTAAAATCCGATATTAGAGCAGTAATATTGTAAATCGGAGGTACATTTGTATGGGGGCTATATGAAAACATAGACCCATGTGGTCCACTTTCTTGTTAGCTTGTTGTCATGATCCCATGTAAAATGTGTATTCTAGAGCAGTAATAGTGTAAATTATAAGGATATTTGTATGGAGGCTATATCTAAATCTGAACCGTTATCCTCCAAATTCAATACCGATGGTCCTTGACCCAAAAAAATAACTTCTGGCAAATTTCACGACAATCGGACAACAATTGCGACCTGTAGAGGTCGAACAAGCTTAGATGGACAGCAGACGGATTAAATCGATTCAGCTGGCGATTCTAAGCTGATCCGTATACTTAAAGGTGGATCTAGCTCAATTATTTCTTTGTGTTAAAAACATTTGGCGGAAAACTAACTTATAATACCCTATTCCACGAAGTGGCGTAGGGTATAATTATAAACAATTTTACATCAAAACGGTCGCGACAAAAAAACAGAAGTACTTTTGAAGGTCTTATAGAAATATACAAAGTTCATGTATATACATGTAAATGAAGGTCAGAGGATATATTTTCTTCGTAGATTTATGAAATATGAAAATAATCTTTTAATTTTTGTAATTATGTACAGCTGAAATACGGACGCGACAAAACGGACGGGACAAAAATTTCCACTCGTAGTAAAAAATAGTAATCGTTATAAAACTTCAACTTTTAATAAAAATAAAAGAGAACAAGTTAACTTAAAGTTTCATAATAAAAAAGTAGTCGAAATAAGGAAAAAATAAAGTTAAAAGCTATTAGAGTGGTCTGATTTCATTTTTTTGGTAGACCTTTTTTGGGAGATGTCCATACGTGGTTTCTAATGGGGAATAAGTCAAATCGGAGCGAAATTATTATGGGAACTATATCTAAATCTGAATCGATTTTACTCACAGAGAAAACAATTGTTTCTAGTTCAAATATAAAATTTAGTGTAATTTGTAAGAAAGGTTGGTTAAAATATGTGATCTATAGAGCGCATAAAGTTAAATGGAGAACAAAATTTGTATGGGAGATATATCTAAATCTAAACCGATCTGGCCCTATTTCACCATAGATGCATCTAGTTGCATTGTAAGGTATTGTACAGAAAATTTGAAGCTAATCGAGTAAAATATGTGCTTCCTTGTGCGGAAAAAGTCATATCGGAATCGGTATCAACATTTGCTTTAAAATAAATATGGGTCGTCCGTAAGACTCACTTGTGCCCATTTTTGTTAAGATTGGAAAGTAATTGTGACCTGGACTTTGATTACAAGAATATATGGACGGGGTTTATCTTGCTTCCTTTTGGATGTTACAAACAAATGCACAAACACATAATACCCTAGTAGATGGTATAAATAGAAAATAAAGATTTTTTCCGAGTGGGAGTTTAACATATTATGAACCTTTTTGGAAGTTGTTCATAAGAACTTCCTCAAAAGCGCACATTTTGATATTGAAATTCGACTAAAATATGCTCCCTGCGTACTTCCATTTGTTGCTTGGATTTTAAAGCAGCCAAGTTAGTTAATAAAAGTATTGTAACGGCTAGGAATGTGGGGGGATATCACATATAGGGTGGGCCATTTAAAATTTTAAATTTGATCTACCGATGACTTTGAAAGGTAGAATAACATTCATTTTTATACCCTCCACCTCCAGGATTGGGGTATACTGAATTTGTCATTCCGTTTGTAACACCTTGAAATATCGATCTGAGACGCTATAAAGTATATATATTCTTGATCGTCATAAAATGCTAAGACGATCTAGCCATGTCCGTCCGTCTGTTGAAAGCACGGTAGCATCCAAACGAAAGGAGCTAGGACGTCCAAATTCTCCATAAATGTGTCTTACAGTGGTTGATCGGATGGGATTGCAACTGGTCGAAATCGATCTAAAGAAAAAAATTTTTCCTCACAAGGACTGAAAATACTCATAAAAATCCATAATATTTTAGAATATTTATTTCATCATGTCTGCTCGTACTTACTTGATATGGGGTGTGCGCATTCCCCATACAACAAAAACGTGCACCATAAAGTGATTATTATTCGTGGGGGATGAAATGGGGCAAAAATGGTACCTATCAAACGACGATAGCTAGAAACACGAAATTCGGTGTATACATTCTTCTAATTGAATAGATACATAATATATAATTTCTTTCTACATTTGAGATTTTAGAAAATCGTACTTTTAAGGGGGTAAAATGGGAAAAAGGGGATAAAAATGGTACCAACCAAATGGCAGCAGCTAGCATCATGGAATTCGGTGTATAAAATCCTCTTACTGCATAGACTCGCAAAATAAAAAAAAATACTTTTACGGCAAAATGGGTAGAATGATGAAGTCAGGATACTGTGTACATATGAGATAATGGATTTTAAAAATTTGTACTTTTGATTTTAAAATAGGTTGGAAATACAATACACTATTCCTCAATATTTAGGATATTTAAGCTTTTTTGACGAATGCTGACATATATCTACTTTTTGAATTGACTTGAAGTATTATTTCGATTTAATGTTTATAAAGGGTGATTTCTTAAAAGATATAGGAAAGTTTTTCAAAAAAAACACATAAAATTCAGAAAAATTAATGAAATCTTTATTTGAATCGATAGTACGGTCCATATAATTTAATGTTTGAAGATTATTTCATGCAAATGTTGACCTTGACTGCGCCTCAAATGGTCCATCCGCTTAGTCCAACTTTGGAATTTCCACGTTTTTGAGTAACAGAGGCCCAATTGCTGCGAACGGCGACGAATCGATAATTGATGGTCATCATTAACATTGGCGATAAGGCTGCGATATTATCTTGAGTTCGCACTTTACCTAAGCGTGTTGGTGGTTTAATGTCCAACAATGTAAATTTGGTGTGAAATTTAGTCACAATAGCCCGAATAGCCGCTTCAGTGGGTCGATTAAACTGACCATAAAATGGAAGCGCGCGATGAACTTTTTTAACAGAGCACGCATTTTGATAATAAAATCCAATAATTTGCAAGCGTTGCTAGCAATCACACACAGTCAAAGGAATATGCTTGTCGATATGCACTATTTTAGCTGAACTCCTTCGTATGTATAATTTTTATCATTTTCTACCAAGTTTTGAACAAAATATTAGTACCATTCATATCCTCGATCTCATGTTTCTAGATTCAGCCAGCCAGTTTATAACTTTTTGCACTTCTTTCCCAAAAAGTACAAATTTTAAAAAATAACTATAGGTAACATGTGTTTTTGCTTCCCCTAAAAATATGTACTTTATTTGGTAACACATTTATTCCTTGTTGTCCCGTATCCAACTTTTAAGTACAAATTTTGAAATATCCATTTATGTTCCGCGTTTACTTTATTTCGTCCCGCGCACCCCATAAAAGTACAAATTTCGAAAAATCGAACGCTTCTATATGGTCAGAGGAATTTACATACCAAATTTCACGATTCTAGCTGTAATACTTTAGTTGGTACCATTTTTATAACTTTTTGTCCCGCTCGCCCCTTAAAAGTACAAATTTCGAAAAATCCCTATTTGTAGCTCGTCTGCATTGTCATTGCAAGGAACTCACCGAATTTCATGTTTGTAGCCGTTTAGTCAGGACGAAGGTTCGATGTTTATCCCTTTTTGGGCCATTTTACCCCCTAAAAGTACGAATTTCGTAAAACCATACGTCTACGTCATATTTGGGAACTACCCTGAAAATTTCATGACCCTGACTTCAGCCGTTTCGTCTGGAGGCTGGTCAATGATAAGTCAGTTACTGACTGGCAACTCTTTTATATATATAGATAAACATTGAAGCGGGTTGATTTTTTTTAATGCTATAGCAAAAACGTAATCTACATCAAATTCTAAGAAAATTCTACGAAGAATCCATGGGTCTAAAATCAAATCCTAATCCGCGCCTCTCGATTTGAAAAAATCGTAATTTCACCACTGTTAAAATGATCATAACTTTAAATTGTTTTCCAAAAATATGTATAAAAATTTTTTATGAGAAGAATACATACACAGGCTCTCGAAACAATCCAAACTATCAAAGTCAAAAACTGCTTGGCATGGAATGACTAATTTTTGAAAAATCCAAAATTATCTAAGGACCGAGGTTTCCGATCTTTTGCTCGAAAGCTAGGAAATAATTTCTCAGATTTATATCCAACAAAATCCCAATTCCTCCCATTGTGCACTGTGAGCTTTGAATGCCACCAAGTTGGTCTTGAAAAAGCAAAATAAGCGATAATCCACTTTGCTGGGAGTCAAAGTAACTTAAATATTAACTAGATATATGTATATTGTATGTTGCAACTTGCAACAAACTTGTCGACAACTTTAGTATACCTCTTGACAACTTCATTCATCGTATTGAGAGACAGAGAGAAAAACCACAGGCATTCATTAAACATTCAGGCATTACATTGAGGCAACTTCCTTTCAGCCCTCAATCCTTCATTCACTCCTGTCTACTTTACAAAGCGAAGTATTTCAATCAAGCAAAGTACAACAAACGAAAGGATAAAACGCTATAACAAAATATTTACAATTATCAGCAACAAAATGTTTCACACAAAAAACCCCATCAGACATATGAAACAGGAAAGGATTCTTCGAGGGTGTTGGGTGCGGTGCGGTGGCAGCAACATTTAAACTGCGATAATAAATTGTTCCACTTGGAGGCAACGACGTACAGAAAAGGATGCTTGCCACGTATGTTCACAGGAGCATTTATTCATACATATGTATGTGTGTTCGTGTGAGCATGTGGGTGGGTATGTTGCTCGCTCGCCCGCTCGCTGGGATGAGAGTTAAGGAAACTAACGAGATGTGTCAGCAT